>JADMNL010000024.1:30322500-30485000 GCA_016271365.2 Neoceratodus forsteri | reverse complement strand
TTGTATGGTGACCTGAGAACAGCACAAAATCTGGAACTCAAAACACTAGTGCTGAGAACAGTAAAAGGGAACTCTACCATTATTAATCTTGGGCCTAGAGCTTTGAACGGTCTGCCAGCTAAATTAAAATCTATGGAAGTGGTACCCTGGAGTAGGATAAAGAATGGATGCTAAATTAATTTTCACACCCTAAAGGTTGTTGTTAACTTTGTGTTAAGTATCATAACATGCTATATATTTGAAATATATAAAATTGTATTTTTAAATATTTTTGTAAGATGTTTTGATTATTTATATACTGTAAGAATGCTGGACCCCATTGCAAATGAGTTTGCTCAATCGGGCTATCCTTTTCTTGCAAAAATTCAAGAATAAACTTTTACAAACAAACAACTACCCAAGCACTGCCCCAGGGCAGCCAACATGAACCAATCATCATGGCACTGCCTCAGGGGCAGCCACAAACTACACAGGCACTGCCCCAGGGGAGCCCATGGGAACCAATTACACGGGCACTGCCCCAGGGGCAGCATCACTAACCAAAAATCAAGGCACCGCCCATGGGCAGCCCATGGGAACCAATTACCCAGGCACTACCCAGGAGCAACCCATGGGAATAAACCATCCAACCACTGCCCCAGGGGCAGTGCCAGTAATCAACCATCATGGCACTGCCCCAGGGGCAGCACACAGGGACCAATTACACAGGTACTGCCCCAGGGGCAGCCAACAGGAACCAATCATCATGGCACTGCCCAAGGGGCAGCCAAAAAGTAAACTACACAGGCACTGCCCCAGGGGAGCCCATGGGAACCAATTACACAGGCACTGCCCCAGGGGCAGCATCACTAACCAAAAATCAAGGCACTGCCCAGGGGCAGCCCATGGGAACCAATTACCCAGGCACTACCCAGTAGCAACCCATGGGAATAAATCATTCAACCACTGTCCCAGGGGCAGTGCCAGTAATCAACCATCATGGCACTGCCCCAGGGGCAGCACACGGGAACCAATTACACAGGTACTGCCCCAGGGGCAGCCAACAGGAACCAACCATCATGACAATGCCCCAGGGACAGCCAAATGGAATCAAATACACAGATACTGCCCCAGGGACAGCCCATGGGGACCAGTTACCCAGGCACTGCCCCAGGAGCAGCCCACAGGAATAAACCATCAGGGTACTGCCACAAGAACCAACTAACTAGACATTGCCCCAGGGGCAATCAAGAGGAACCAACTAGCTAAGCACTGCCCCAGGGGCAGCCCACAGGAAAAACCATCATGGCACTACACCAGGGGCAGCCAAAAGGAACCAAGTACGCAGGCACTGCCCCGGGGCAGCCCATGGGAATCAATTACACAGGCACTTCCCCCGGGGCAGTGTCCCATGGGCTGCCCCTGGGGCAGTACCTGTGTAATTGGTTCCTTTTGGCTGTCCCTGGGACAATGCTGTAATGGTTTGTTCCTGTTGGCTGCCCTTGGGGCATTACCTGAGTAATTGGTTCCCCTGTGCTGCCCCTGGGGCAGTGCAATGATGGTCGGTTACTGGCAGTGCCTCGGGGCAGTGGCTGGATGGTTCATTCTCATGAGCTGCTCCTGAGGCAGTGCCTGGGTAGTTGGTTCCCGTGGGCTCTGAGGGGCAGTGCTGTGAGGCCACAGTTAGTGGCACTGCTGGAGCAGTGCCAGTGTAGCTGGTTTCCATGGGCTGCCCCTGGGACAGTGCCTGTGTAGTTATTCCTTTTGGCTGCCCCAGGGCAGTGCCTGTGTAGTTGGTTCCAGTTGGCTGCCCCTGGGGCAGTGCTTGGGTAACTGGTTCCTGTTGGCTGCCCCAGGGGCAGTGCCTGAGTAATTGGTTCCTTAGGCTGGCCCAGGGTAGTGCCTGAATGTTTTGTTCCCATGGGCTGACATGGGGCAGGGCATGGGTAGTTAGTTCCAGTTGTCTGCCCCTGGGGCAGTGCCATGATTGTTGTCTACTGGCGCTGCCCCTTAGGCTGTGTCTTGATAGCCAATAGCATTGCATGGACTTGCACTAATAGGATTTGCAGGTAGAAGGAGTTACAGGGTGCTGCCCCGGTGGCAGGGGATGAAATGATCCAATAGGGATAGGTGGTAGGAGGAGCTACATGGTGCTGTCCCAGGGGCAGCACTGCCCCAAGGTCTGTGTTCAGGGCAAAAAACTTACTCAAGCATTATTTTCTGCCACATTTTTGCAGTGAGAGGCATAATTTCAAGTCCCAGCATTGTGAGCTGGGTTGCTAATTACACACCTGCAGTGACAAAGATCTTCTGAGTGTCAGTCAACACACACATGGTGAGTGAGGTAGGATATTGGTCACTGGAGCAGTTGACTACTGAGCAGTTAAAACAAGAGACAGGGCCTGGAGCGTCAGATCTGGCACAAACTGTTATGACTCAGTTTGCACTGGCAGGGTTGATTCTATTGAAGAGAAGTGTACAATGGTGTCACTGCTGGTCACCACCAGCTGTTCTACTACAAGCACAGTGAGACTCAGTTAATTAAAAAAGAGGAAGATGGTGTGAAATGGTGTAAGTAACGTGGGGCAGTTCCACGTCCAAATAGTGACTCTTGAATGGTGAGGAGTCAAAACGGCACAGAATAATAGCGAGTGCCATTATCGTCGAACATTCTGTTTGTGGAGGGCTTTGCCCCTGTGTCCCCAATGTGGGGGGGCTATGTCTCCCACACACCCCTTAATTAATATACCAACTCCAGGAGGGGGCAGACCTCGGGAAGGGGGGAACAGAAAGTTCACCGATAGAGTACTTATTATTCTCTGCCATTTCAACTCCTCGCTGTTCAGGAATTGCTATCTTCATGGGCTACCACGTGGGGCATTTTGTTCCAAAACTGATGGCATGAGCTGCTGATATGTGCCAATCTCTATGCTAATGAAACTGTAGAGATGTGGGATTTGAAAACGTTATTAAAAAAATTATAATGCTTAGCGAAGCTCTTGGGAGGGGCAGGGCTTTTTGGCGAGTAACACCAGCTTGTACTGCGTCTGATCTGACTGCAAGACGTACTTTTGTAGTGTTTTGTATTTCCTTCATATCAAATGTTGACACTGAGAAATATGAAAACACATGGGGTCATTTGACTCCATACAAGAAGGAAAGATGCTTCAGGATGCCCCCCCCCCAAGCTGGCATGATGTTAACTTACTCCAAGTCTTCTCTAAAAAAAATTGAGTACCTAACTGTAACGGTTCCAAAGTTAAACCATTTTAAAGAAATTATCTTTTGAAAGGTCTAACTTTGACCTTATTTTTTGAAAGACTTATCTTTTAAACAGTTGTGGCCAGAAATGTATTTTTTAATGAAATCCTGAAGTCAGAATAATATGAATGTTCATATCAATTCAGTTTTCATGTGTTGATACACCTCTCTCTCTATATATATATATCTCAATATAATATGATGGTAAAAACATGTATATTAGGACATATTTTGGGCTTTTTAAAGCTAGTAAAGTTAGAGGAATTTAACAGATGGCTAAGAACCTGGTGTTGTGCTAAAGGGTATGGGCTGTTGGGGGGTGGGGAGGGACCTGGGAGGACAGTAGTCTCTATGCCAAGGACAGACTACACTTGAGTGAGGAAGGAAAGAAAGTGTTGAAACAGAGGATGGAGGAGTACATAGAGGAAGTTGGGAATTTAAACTAGGAGTGGGGGTAGCAGTTGGGGAAGAGATATGCAGAGACCACAGGTTGGGAAACCATAGGAGCTTACCCCCCGAAACGGTGACAAAGGACAAATGGCAAGTACTGTTGGTGATGCTAGGAAAGGGGGGCAGGTTGGGGGGGGGAGGGTGGAAGGTGGTTACCCTTAATGCTAGAAGCCTTGGTAGAAAAACTGCAGAGTTACAGGTTCTCATGGCAGAGGGAGAGGTGGACATTGCAGCCAACACGGAAACATGGGCCACCCAATACAATGACTGGGACCTGTCTGTACCAGGGTACAGGTTATTTCGTAGGGACAGGGTGATTGGGAAAGGGGACAGTGGCACTATATGTGAAGGAAGGACTGAAGTGTGTAAGGGAGGAAGGTAGTACAGAGCCATTTTGGATGCAAATCCAGGATTCCAAAAATAGGATTCTTAGAATGGGAGTGGTGTACAGGCTACCATCTCAGACGGAGGAGTTAAATAGAGGACTAGAGGGACAGATAAGGAGGACCTGCGAGAAGGGTAGTGTGGTGATTGTGGGGGACTTCAACATGCCAGGAGTGGACTGGAGCACCCCAACAACCAGGAACAGAAGGGAGCAGGTACTGCTGCATGCCTTCCAGGACAGCTTCCTGCTGCAAATGGTCAGTGAACCAACCAGGTTAGGGAATACCCTTGACCTTGTGCTGGCAAATGGGGACTTTGTGAGAGAACTTACAGTGGAGGAACCGCTGTCAGGGAGTGACCACCACTAAGTATGTCTCACATTGGATATGGGCAAGGAAGGAGTGGAATCTGGCACAATAGTGCTGGACTTCAGGAGGGCCGACTTTAGGAGGATGGGGGAAGTGGTAAAAGGGTACCTTGCCAGAATTCAATCTAGTATGGACACTAACCAGAGGTGGGAGCTCATAAGGCTGGGGATAGTGGAGGCAACCAAAACCTGCTGCAAGGCCCAGAGCAAGAAGGCTAGGCTAAGAAACTGATCTGGTTGAGCAAGGAGGTCATGGAAAAGGTAAGGAGGAAAAGAGCTGCCTTTAGGAAGTACAAGAAAACAGGGAGGGGGAGGACAGGGAGGTACTTGACAGAATCGAAGGAGGTGACAAGGGCAGTAAGGAGCCAAAGCATCTACGGAACTCAGGCTGGCACAAGGCATTAACAAGGGGAGAAGGACTTCTTTAAGTACATCAGGAGAACAGGAGCTGTAAGGACCACATAGTAGAATTAGGAAGAAGGGGTTGGGTGGAAGCAGGGGTGCGATAAAGGCGGAAGCACTAAATGAGTACTTCTGCTCAGTATTTACTAAAGAGAAGAGGGGGGTGACACCCAAGGTGGGAGAAATGGCAGAAGCAGGGTGGGAAATCGTGACAGATGGGGAAATCATGGAGAGCAGAGTTTGAGGGGGTTTGAAGGCACTGAGGGTGGACAAGGTGCCAGGCCCAGATGGCATCCACCCCATGGTACTGAAGGAGCTAGCAGAGGTCCTTGCAGGACCTTTGGCAGACCTATTTAATGCCTCACTACATTGAGGTGTGTACCTCAGTACTGGAGGATGGCTCATGTAATTCCCCAAGAGTGGCCCCAAGGATGAACCGGGAAACTACAGACCAGTGAGCCTCACATCCATCGTAGGTAAGCTAATGGAGACTATCCTGAAGGACAGGCTGGTGGCCCTCCTAGAGACCAAAGGACTACAGAACAGCAGACAGCATGGCTTCATATGTGGCAGATCCTGCCAAACCAACCTGGTCAAGTTCTATGACTGGGTAACTAGGCAACTGGACAGGGGCCATGCAGTGGATGTCCTGTATCTGGACTTCAGTAAGGCATTCGACTCAGTGCCACATGGAAGGCTGGGAAGGAAGTTAGTAGGCACGGGGGTGGGTGCAAAGCTGGTGAGATGGGTAGGAAACTGGCTGCAGGGAAGGCAACAGAGGGTGGTGGTGGGTGGGGAGCTCTCACACCCAAGGGCAGTGACGAGCGGTGTTCCACAGGGCTCGGTGTTGGGACCTGTGTTGTTTGGGATATTCATTGCAGACATATCATGGGACATCAAGAGCAAGATCAGTTTGTTTGCTGATGATACCAAGGTAGGCGCGGTGGTGGATGACCTAAGGGGATGGCAGGGGTTGCAGGATGATCTGGCAAAGCTTGAAACCTGGTCAGACACCTGGCAACTGGGCTTTAATGCCAAAAAGTGCAAGGTGCTGCATTTTGGGATGAAGAACCCAAGGAGGAGTTACCAGCTAGGGGGAGTGCAGCTAGCCCAGACAGAGGAGGAGAAGGATCTGGGTATGCTCATTACAGGATCAATGAACAACTCGGCACAATGTAGGAAGGCAGCTGCAAAGGCCAACAAAATGCTGGGTTGTATTGCAAGGGGTATATCCTCGAAGAGGGAGGAGGTGATTCTGCCACTGTATAGGTCATTAGTTAGACCATACCTGGAGTACTGCGTGCAGTACTGGCGTCCGTAACTGAAGAGGGACATTAAGTTACTGGAGGGGGTGCAGCACAGAGTGACAAAGATGATCAAGGGGCTGGGGGACTTATCATACGAGAGGAGGTGGAAAGAGTTGAACATGTACTCACTGGAGGAGAGGAGAGAGAGAGGGGTGACATGATTGAAACCTTTAAATACATGAAAGGAATAAACAAGATGGGTAGAGAGGGGCTGTTCAAAGTAAGGAAGGGGAGGGCCACCAGGGGTCATGATATGAGACTGGAGTGAAGAAGGTTCAGGAGGGAGATGAGGAGACACTTTTTTACAGAGAGGATGGTGGCTGGGTGGAATGCGTTACCTGCTGAAGTGGTATGCAGTGGAACAGTGGACTGCTTCAAACGAGGATGGAACAGGACAAGTGGGAGGGTTAATGAAGGGGAAGGGTGGAAGGGAGGGGTGGCTGCAGTTTAAGGGGTGCTAGCTGCACATTCAAGCAGACTTGATAGACCTCTAGGCCTTTATCTGCTGGCAAATTTCATATGTTCGTATGTTCGTAGTATGAATATATGTGTTTTATATATCAGTAATGTAAAATTTAGGTTATTGCCTTAAAGCAGTATATCAATTATATCAATAAGAAAATTGTATGAATCAATATAGAAAAGTGAAACAGTCTTTTAAAATATATATTTTTGAAATTTTGTTTACTTTTTCAGATTTTTGGTACTACTGTGCTTAATTAAGAACCGTGTAGTTTGCAACCTGATATGCGTTTGCCTTATGGCCTAAATTGGATTGCAAACATTCTCTCCCTTCAGGTAGCTCCTAATCTTCCTTGCCTTTGCAGGCTTTGCCTACAAAAGCATGAATGACAATAATGAAGGCTGACATAGGCACTCAGCTCAGTAATTATTATGGGATGACCCCCAGCACTCATGGTTGAAGTCCATCCCCCACTCTACCATAAATACTTGGGATCAAAATGCAAAATCAGTATAATAATTTCTTGGATCTCAGATGTATTAAAGCTGACTTCTCTTCTCAGGAGAGTTTCTCTCTGCCTCCATTCCCAGCCACACACAGAAAGGAAAGGAAAGGAAAAACCTACAAGAAGTGCCACAATGAGGACACATGCACAGGAGAGTGGCCTTCACTCCATCGGTTTCAGACTGGCACTGGCAGAGTCCTCAGTGGGGACTTGTGACAGAGTTGAATAAGTCCCTGTTCCATTTGTTATGCAGAAAGAGTTAAAGGGACACTGTCAACCCCCTTGGGCCTCAAAGTGAGCCTAGCTTAAAAAACACATTTTATGAATGTTCATATTCTATAGAGACTGTTGATGCAGCTGGTAGTTTGATTCAGATCCTTTTTTTCTTTTAAAAAGTGAAAACCTGAGTGCCCACCATACCGGTGTTACCACACCAAAACATGTTTGTTTACATTTCTTGACCAACTCCCACTGCATCTTTCCTGGACTCAAGAACATCCCAAACACAGTCTATCCATTCATTATGCAGTGGAAGTAGAGGAGACTATTGTACCATGAGTGGCTGCACTGTCTGAGGGTGTTTCTAATGTTCAGAAAGTATGCAGTAAGAGTACTTCAATGATTTGAAGCAAAACAAGGCTGGGTATAGCTATACATTACCATGTATTTTAGGCAATTAAAACACCCAGCAATTTCAATTAATTTTAGAGAAGGTACACAATCATAAAATGGTTTTACTTAAAAATAATATGATTAAAAAAGGTTGACATTGTCCCTTTAAATTCAAGGATCTATTCTGTTCCCCCCTTTTCTGTCTCTTGTCTGTCTGGTTGGGCAACCAAATGTTCTCATGAGACCTAGGAACTAATCACTCTGACAGTCTCGCAATTCTCCGCCTCTCACTATCTCTCTGTCTCCACTTGCTGGTTCTGTTTTTTCATTCCCATTGCATATCTGTATAAAAATATGTGTGAAACTGTAAGTGATACTGGGATTCCTTTGTTTGAATCAGTATATAGTTAGTTATACTGTTGAAATGATTACAAAAAGCAATTTGGAATTTATGGGGTTAACCTGAGATGCAGTTTGAGCTCCTCTCAGGCTTGTTTGCAAACTCTTTTGCAGAATTGTCTACAGGAAGCCAGCTTTGGGACAGAGTTCTATTTGCAAGCCTGCTCTGCAAGGAAACTGACAAGAACTCTGATATGTTTTGGGAGAACCAATATGTCTCCTTAACAAGCTCAGGATGAAGAAGTTAATTTTCAGGCAAAGACTTGCCATAAACAGAGCAGCAATAATTTTGCTAGAGAGACTTCTTGGAAACTGGAAAGAAACCCTCAGATGAAAGACTTTTATTTTCTCTGTTTGTACTGCCTTTGTATTTCGCTATCCTGAACAATTTTGTTTACATTGTTATTCTTTTGTTATTGATAATAATAAAATACCACTTGCACATTTTGTAACTGCTCCTAGTTTTCCTATGCTTCCTGACCTATGCCTTTGATGACAGATCTTCAGGAATTAAGGATGACCAGGGCACGTGGAGGGTACAGAGGGCTCAAGTCTGGGTATGTAGGGGAATTTACAGTAAATCTAGTCTATATTGCCAGCTGTGTATCACTGCTGGGGCACAGCAGATTTTTTGCCAGGGCTTGTGCCCATCTGGCCCTGTCCTGGAGCCACCCATCAATGTCCTACTGTAATAAAGTTTACAGAGGCACCATAGCCCTGCTGCCACTCACAGGCAACAGTGAGCATGGACAGGAAGCCATTACACAGAAAAGACAAAAAGAGGTGCGGCTAAAGAAGGAGCTTTAATCTCAGAGGAAAATGAGATCTTATAGAGCAGAGGTAATTAATCCACGATGGGTGCTTGACTACAGGTCAATAATTATAAAGTGCTTTTGGTTCTGAAATTTATGAAAGAGTGAGAGAGAGAATATAAAGCTTCATCATATATTCATGCGACTTGGCAGTCTGCCTTAAGAAGGCTTGTAGCCAGGCTCTTCTCTTATCATTTCTCGGCATTACTAAATTAAAGCCTTTTGACAGTTTGCAACAGGAGAAATACTAACAGCATTTTTTTCTCTCTTTCTTGTGACATGGTATCAAAGCCACTAAAAGAGTTACTCTTTAATACATTTTCCTTGATCGTGTAGGAGCCCCTAGCTATACGCATGGATAGCACAGATACTGTGCTTGCCCGCTCTGCTGCTGCCGTGATCCCACTGTCTTTAATGTCTAAAATAGGAACTGTGACAACATGAGTAGCATCTGGGTTCCGGCATCTCCAGCAGAAGAGATGAATGGTGTAACTGGGCTACTTCCCTCTGGTGAAGGAAGACCTCTCCCAAAGCTCAGTATAGTAACATAGTAACTGAAGGTTGGAAGGGAGTGTAGGACTATCGGGCCTGCCCCTCCCCCATTTCATGAGTAAGGGTTAATAAATATGCTGCATAAACCTTTCTAATTTATGTGAATTCCCCACCCACCCAATAGTACTACCCAGGGTACCCAGTAGTACTACCCAGCATACCCTGTGCTTCCCTTGGCAAGCATACATTTTCTTTCTCTCTTTCTCCCTTCCTTCCTTCCTTCCTTTCTTCTGCATTTTGTAAAGACTTATCTTGAAGTACCAACTAATTTAAAGTAAGAAGTATGCTGGTTGATTTGCTGGGGGTAGGGGGGCTAGTGTGTTACTTTCAACTTTCCTTTATTTTCAGAAATGTTTTGATTTTGACTCCAAAGATTCCTTTCTCTCTCCTGAGATTTATATCTCTCACTGTAGAGTAGGGAAGCATTCAGAAGCATAAAATGGTGTCACATACCATACTGTATATTACTTTAGTCTAACTATGTAAGAATGTTTATTTTTTTTTTACACTCAACAGTACTCTGTTATTTTAACAGCCTTCTGAGGTAATATTAGCATTTTGTGCCATAGTGACTCTGCTTTTCTTTCAAACCTTATCCCTGATTTGGGGTCCTCAAGGCTGAGAGGTATGTATCTATTCATTTTGAACCCATGTCCAGCTACACAAGATGCTTGGAAAGATGGTTGAGTTTATCCACCTTATTCAGTTTGAATCCAAGGTATAAAAGCCACATCAAATGACCTAACAATCTATTTTTGTTGCTAAATTGTGATGACATTTTCCTCTTGTTTATTTAGTTGGAAATGTTCACACTTGGACTGTCATATTTAGGTGTATCATCTAGTTATCAAGAGGGTCATGGTAAACCAGACAAGCAGCAGCAACTATTTAACAGTTACAGGAGGTACAAAAAATGTATTACACGTATACTGTTCTAATAGTTATGTAATAACATTTACATAGACCACATAAGGAATATTCGATGGTTAGGATGAAAATGAACCATTCACTTCCATGTGTGAGGTGGTGGACAGTAACTCACAAATGGCAAAGCCACGAGTGAGTTATACATGTTAAACCACATCATGAATGGAAATAAGTGGTTTATTTTCAGTCTACCAATTGCATGAGCAATATATACAGTATATATCACATATGTGAACCAAACTGTAGAGGTTATTGTAAAAAAAATAAATAAATAATTGCTGTTTCCTAGCTGTGCCCCCTAAGTTTTGGGTGTATATGTAATAATTTATTTTGTTGTATGAGCACTTTTGGCTGTTATATTGTATTTTTGTTTTCAGTAGCCCCCCCTCCCACACACACACACACACAAAAAAGTACTTTTGGCTGCTGTCAGCTTGTATTTTGTGTTTTGGGTTGTAGGAGGGTTTTTTGGTAAGGTTTTCAGAAGCCCTCCAACCCCCAGCAGTTTTGGCTGTTACAGGGTTGTCTTTCTTGTTTTTAATAGTAGGAGGGTGTTTTTTGCTAAGGTATTGATAGGCCGGGCAGAGAGACAGTGTGTTGCTTGTTTTTAGGGGGTGAGAGAGAGAGTGGTTTATGTTAAGCTGGAGTCAGGGAGAGAGTGATTTCACATGAAAGAGTGCTGAATCGTAGGTCAAGCAGAGAAGAGAAAGTGATGGAGTGAATGTGCAGCAGTGGTTCCTGTTTAAAGATGTGTACAGGTAGAGTGCGGACTGATGCACTGATGTGTTGGAAGACAGGCACAAAACTGATATACAATTTTTTTCAAGTCTTACCTTGTGGTGAAGAGTGTCTGTTTGATTTTCCATGTAGCAGCTGGGGTTTGTTTTGCAACCACTCTGAATGTGTGGTTATGAGTTTCGGGCGTCTCAATAATCTGCTTACAGTAGTGAGTTTAAAAATCAGATGAAGAGTTGCAAATTATTTTTCTATATGGAGATAAGAAAAAGAAAAAAGTTTATTTTAAGAGTGTTTAGAGTACATGTTGTGAATAATGTGGAAAACAAGTTGGCAGCACTTGTGACTCTCCACTGATGACAGGGAAGACTTTGAGTGGCCGATTTTGTCAATGACTGGGTGTCAGCACTGATAGTGAATTTGACTTCCATTGCAGACATTTTCAATTATTTTGGTGCAGGTAGATTCTGCAGTCTGGTGTGCACTGAAGTAGCTTTCTCCATTTTTTTCCAAAAAGTGTTCAAAAGCTTTTCGCCTGCATATCTGCACAGCCTAACTGAAATCTTGGCAGATCTCACAGTTATTGACATTATGGTCTAGGCCCAAACGTCAAGCAAACTTCATAATTGCCTTCATAATAAATCTGCTTTCCACACTGACAAAGATGAACAAGCATTTGTCAATGCCGAATGTTGATTGCATTGGTCCATTGAGTTCGCTCACTGCCCCTCTGTCACTCGCTCATTCTGTTTCTCCCGGTACTGCAGACTGCTGTTTTGTACTGGGCTCCTGCCTGCATTGGCACCCTTTTCTGTCCACAAAGAAATCTGCAGCTGTCCCGACAGAGGTCCATTGAGGTGGGTCACTCCACCTGTGCCACTTGTTCATTCTGTTTCTCCTGGCGCTGCAGGCTGGCATTTTATACTGGGCTCCTGCCTGTGTTGCTGCCTTTTTCTGCCCACAAAGAAATCCGCAGCAGTCACAATAGAGCACCAGTGAGCTCGCTCACTCCCCTTCTCTCACTTGCTCATTCCGTTTCTACCACCGCTGCAGGCTGCCTTTTTGTACTAGGCCCCGGGTGCATGGCTGCCTTTTTCTGCCCACAAAGAAATCTGCAGCAGTCCCAACAGAGCTTTGTTGAGCTCACTCACTTCCCCTCCCTCAGTGGCTCATTCTGCATCTCCCGCTGCTGCAGGCTGCCCTTTTGTACTGGGCTCCTGCCTGCATTGGTGGCTTTTTCTGCCCACAAATAAATCTGCAGCAGTCGTGACACAGCTCCATTAAGCTCGCTCACTCCCCCGTTCTCAGTTGCTTTTTCCATTTCTGCTGGCGCTGCTGGCTGGCCTTTCATACTGGACTCCTGCCTGCATTGCCGCCTTTTCGTGCCCACAAAGAAATCTGCAGCAATCACGATACAACTCCATTGAGGTCGCTGACTCCCCTTGTCTGACTCACTCATTCTGTTTCTCCTGGTGCTGCAAGCTGCCCTTTTGTACGGGGCTCCTGCCTCTGTTGGTGCCATTTTCTGCCCACAAAGAAATCTACAGCAGTCCTGACAGAGCTCCGTTGAGCTTGCTCACTCTCCCTCTTTCAGTCATTCGTTCCATTTCTGCCGGCGCTGCAGGCTGCCCTTTTATACTGGGCTCCTGCCTGTGTTTGTACCTTTTTCTGCCCACAAAGAAATCCACAGCTGTCCTGACAGAGCTCTGTTGAGGTTGCTTACTCTCCCTGTGTCACTCACTCATTCTGTTTGTCCTGGCGCTGCAGGCTGTCCTTTTGTACTGGGCTCCTGCCTCTGTTGGCACCTTTTTCTGGCCACAAAGAAATCTGCAGCAGCCCTGACAGAGCTCTGTTGATCTCGCTCTCTCCCTCTCTCTCACTCGCTCGTTCCGTTTCTGCCAGCGCTGCAGGCTGCCCTTTTGTACTGGGCTCCTGCCTGCATTGCCGTTTTCTTCTACACACAAAGAAATCTGCAGAAGTCATGATAGAGCTCCGTTGAGCTCACTCACTCCCCTTCTCTCACTCGGTCATTCTGCTTCTCCCACTGTTGCAGGCTGCCCTTTTGTACTGGGCCCCTGCGAGCATTGCTTCCTTTTCTGCCCACAAAGAAATCAGCAGCACTCCCGACAAATCTCCGTTGAGCTCTCTCAGTCCGTTTCTGCTGGCACTGCAGGCTAGCCTTTTGTACTGGGCTCCTGCCTGCATTGCCGCCTTCTTTTGCCCATGAAGAAATCTGCAGCAGTCATGATAGACCTCAGCTGAGTTCACTCACTCCTCCTCTCTCACTTGCTTGTCCCATTTCTGCCGGTGCTGCTGCCTGCCCTTTTGTATGGGGCTCCTGCCTGAGTTGCTGCCTTTTTCTACCCACAAAGAAATCCACAGCAGTCCCAACAGAGCTCCACTGAGCTCACTCACCCCCCTCCCTCCCTCGCTCATTCTGTGTCTCCCGCTGCTGCAGTCTGCTCTTTTGTACTGGGCTCATCTCCCGCTGCTGCAGCCTGCCCTTTTGTACTAGGCTCCTGCTTGTGTTGGGGTCTTTTTTTGTCCACAAAGAAATCTGCAGCAGTCCCGACACAGCTCCATTGAGCTCACTCACTCATTGCGTTTCTCCCAGTGCTGCAGGCTGGCCTTTTGTACTGGGTTCCTGTCTGCGTTGGCACCTTTTTCTGCCCACAAAGAAATCTGCAGCTGTCCCTACACAGCTTCATTGAGGTCGCTCTCTCCCTCTGTCTCATGCACTCATTCTGTTTCTCCTGGCACTGCAGGCTGCCCTTTTGTACTGGCTACTGCCTCTGTTGGTACCTTTTTCTGCCCACAAAGAAATCTGCAGTAGTCCCGACAGAGCTCCGTTGAGCTCACTCACTCCCCCTCTCTTAGTTGCTCATTCTGTTTCTCCCACTGCTGCAGGCTGCCCCTTTGTACTGGGTTCCTGCCTGCAGTGGCATTTTTTTCTGCCCACAAAGAGATTTGCAGAAGTTCTGACACAGCTCCCTTGAGGTCGCTCACTCCCCCTCTGTCACTCGCTCGTTCGTTTCTGCCGGCGCTGCAGGCTGGCCTTTTGTACTGGGCTACTGCCTGTGTTGCTGCCTTTTCCTGCCCACAAAGAAATCCACAGCAGTCACGATAGACCTCTGTTGAGCTTGGTCACTCCCCCTCTCTCACTTGCTCATTCTGTTTCTGCCGGTGCTGCAGGCTGGCCTTTTGTACTGGGCTCCTGGTTGCATTGCCGCCGTTTTCTGCCCACAAAGAAATCCACAGCAGTCACGATAGAGCTCCGTTGAGGTCGCTCACTCCTCTTTTCTCACTCGCTCATTCTGTTTCTTCTGGCTCTGCAGTCCACCCTTTTGTACTGGGCTCCTGCCTCTGTTGGCACCTTTTTCTGCCCACAAAGAAATCTGCAGTAGTCCCAACAGAGCTCCTTTGAGCTCGTTCACTCCCCCTCTCTCAGTTGCTCATCCCATTTCTGCCGCCGCTCCAGGCTGCCCTTTTGTACTGGGTGCCTGCCTGTGTTGCCACCTTCTGCACACAAAGAAATCTGCACGAGTCATGATATAGCTCCGTTGAGCTCGCTCACTCCCCCTCTCACACGCTTGTTCTGTTTCTCTCGCTGCTGCAGGCTGGCCTTTTCTACTGGGCCCCTGTGTGCATTGCTGCCTTTTTCTGCCCACAGAGACATCTGCAGCAGTCCTGACACAGCTCCATTGTGCCGCTCACTCCCCCTCTCTCACTCGCTCATTGTGTTTCTCCCGGCACTGCAGGCTGCCCTATTGTACTGGGCTCCTACCTGCATTGGCACCTTTTTCTGCCCACAAAGAAATCTGTATCTGTCCCGACACAGCTCCTTTGAGGTCACTCACTCCCCCTGTCTTGTGCGCTCATTCTGTTTGTCCTGGCGCTGCAGGCTGCTCTTTTGTACTGGAGCCCTGCCTCTGTTCACACCTTTTTCTGGCCACAAAGAAATCTGCAGCAGTCCCGACAGACCTCTGTTGACCTTACTCACTCCCCCTCTCTCACTCGCTTGTCCTGTTTCTGCCAGCGCTGCAGCCTGCCCTTTTGAACTGGGCTCCTGCCTGCATTGCTGCCCTTTTCTTCCCACAAAGAAATCCGCAGTAGTCACGAAAGAGCTCCATTGAGCTCGCTCGCTCCTCCTCTCTCTCAGTCACTCGTTCTGTTTGTCCTGCTGCTGCAGGCTGCCCTTTTGTGCTGGGCCCCTCTGTGCATTGCTGTCTTTTTCTGCCCACAAAGAAATCTGCAGCAGTCCCAACAGAGCTCCGTTGACCTCACCACTCCCCGTCCCTGACTCGCTCATTCTGTGTCTCCCGGCGCTGCAGGCTGCCCTTTTGTACTGGGCTCCTGCCTGCATTGGTGCCTTTTCCTGCCCACAAAGAAATCTGCAGCAGTCCCGACAGAGCTCGGTTGAGCTCGGTCATTCCCACTCGCTCAATCCTAAATTGTCCCAAACTATGACTTCTGACAGCGACTGCGGTATTCTGTGCCGGAAGCACAAAAACACATTCGGCCAGGATGTGAAAAATGACAGCTGTACTTTTCATAAGGAGGTGTGGAAAAATGCCACTGCTGAGAATGTGGTGTGATAATATTACTAATCTGTGAAGTTACAAGGGTGCGTGGAAACTGCACAACGCATGCTTGTGACAGTCATTTTATAGAGTTTCATCACAAAATTTTCAACATTGCCATTTTAGGACCTCTGCTCATGAACAGTGTCAGTGTGATTTTCTTAATGTGTCCTGAACACTGATTTCCCAGAGCGACCGCACTATTGTGCGCCAGAAAAGCGAAAACATATTTTGGCCAGGATGTGAAAAATGACAGCTGCACTGTTCATAAGGAGGTGTGTAAAAATGGCAATGTTGAAAATCTGGAGTGAAAATATTGCAAAGTTGCGAAGGTACGAGCGTGCGTGGAAACTGCGCAACGCACGCTCGTAGCATTCTCATTTTATGGACTTTCATCTCCAAATTTTCAACATAGCCATTTTAGGGCCTCTCCTAATGAGCAGTGTCACTGTCATTTTCATATTGCGTCCCGAACATGGATTTCCAAAAGCGACCATGCTATTCTGCGCCAGAAGTGCAAAACCCATTTCGGCCAGGATGTGAAAAATGACAGCTGCACTGTTCATAAGGAGGTGCAGAATAACGGCAATGTTGAAAATATAAATTCGCGAACTTACGAGTGTGCGGGCAAACTGCACAAAGCACGCTCGTAACACAGTCA
Organism: Neoceratodus forsteri; assembly: GCA_016271365.2. NCBI lineage: Eukaryota > Metazoa > Chordata > Ceratodontiformes > Ceratodontidae > Neoceratodus > Neoceratodus forsteri. The sequence goes on along the minus strand of JADMNL010000024.1, from coordinate 30,468,604 downwards.
TTTTATGGAGTATCAGCACCAAATTTTCAACATAGGCATTTTAGGAGCTCTGCTCATGAACAGTGTCATTGTCATTTTTATAATCTATGCCAAACACTGATTTCCCACAGCGACCACGCTATTCAGCACCAGAAGTGCGAAAGCACATTTTGGCCATGATGTGGAAAATGACAGCTGTACTGTTCACAAGGAGGTGTGGAACAATGCCAATGTTGAAAATGTGGTGAGAAAATATTGCAGATTCACGAAGTTACGAGCATGCGTAGCAACTGCGCAACGCACACTTGTAAAACAGTCCTTTTTTGGATTTCTTCCACCAAATTTGCAACATAGGCTTTTTGAGAGCCCCCCTCATGAACTGTCACTTTGTTAATTGGTTCCAAAAGGTGATTCCGTGCAGTGACTGCAAAATCACCTTTCCGGACTGATTAATGCCATGACAGTGCAAGAATTCATGAGGAGGGGTCCCAAAAACCCCAAGTTGAAAATTTGGTGCCAAAATTCCAAAAAATGCCCGAGATATGCATCAAAGTTGAAAAAAAAACATTTATTCCATTATACAGCTTACCAGCATTTCCTCAGTTCGCGGTCGGCTTTGAAGAGTGCAGACGTGTTTCCGGTCCACCGAAGATCGTCATGCCAAACTCCGGAGGTAAGTATGGGGTGAGGGAGGTGTGGGGGGCAAGGTGAGCAGTGGGTGGGTGCGGGTTGTGGGGGGCAGGAGACGGCAAGGGACCTTTCTGTTTACAGGGACAAAAAAAAAAAAAAATTGGGACCGTTTTCCCTTTCAGAGCATGTGGCACACTGGGGTGGGCTCCCAGCATGCCAATGGACTCTTTTGGGGGGCAGCTGCAGCCCGAGCAGGGGACTGGGCACCCATCGGCACACTAAGAAATGGGGGATATGCCGGCGGGGTTAGGGCCCCCATCAGCAAAGACAGAAGGGGGGTTGAACAGAAGCCGAGGGGGATTGGGCACCCCCCTTGGCACACAAGACATTAGGGGGAGACATGTTGATAGGGACTGGGCTCCCCGTGAACAACAGCCTTGCAATGAGGGGTCCCTTCCTCATTGCAGCGGAAGATGTTGCAATGACGAGGCGGCCCCTGATTGCAGTGGCTAAAATATTAGAAAGTTGTGGCACGCTGGCTGAACTAGTGTCAGCAGCAGCGTGCTACGGCACTGGAGAAAGACGGCCAAGCCTTTAAAGGCTGTGTGGGCATTGGCCACAACAGTGCCGCACCTCCACAACCTGCTTTTTGCAAAACCTGCCGCAACATGTTTCTTGTGCTTGCGCACAATCAACATAAAAAGTGCTTTACTTGGTGACAACATACACCAGCAAATGTACTTACCCTAAGAAGTAGCTTCCAGAGAAACAGAAATTCTGTCAACAAAAATTTACAATAAAACACAACTTCCACTTCTTCAACATTCACTTTCTTGATGGCAGGAGAAAAAGAAGTGAAACAGTGTGAAGCCATCCGTATTATACAGGCAACACTGGTCACCACTGATGTACACATAGATACTTCAACATGGGTGGCCCTGCCTTTCAAAATCTTCCCAGGAGGTCCAGTGTAATGCATAATGGCTCTATGGAGACATCCTTGAAGAACAAGGATGTCACAAACACAGTATGACAGAGTCTGCCTGGTTAGAATTCAATACAGAGCCTCTAAGCATAATGGCAGACAATTTTTTTTTTTTTTTTTACAGTGAAATGGCTATATGAAGGTCAAAAGCCAAACAGTGATGTAAATTAACTGTTTGCTAGTGTAGAGGCCCTTCATAAGTGCAAGGGCCCTGAACTCAAGTCCAGGCACTGATGGTCTGACCGGAGCGAGAATTAATAGCATTTCTTGTAGTCTGTCAATTTCAGCATGTCAGACATAGGGGAGGGGTGCTGCTGAGTCAGCGTGATCCTCAAACCACAGCAACGTGCCCTAGGTTACACCGATGGGGCACAATTGTGAGGAAGCACCGTAATCACAAGTGATGAGTATCACTACGGAACGCTGGTGGAATCTTCATTTGTAAGATAATATACAAGGTCAGGGCTGCAAGAAAAATGGTGAAGGAAGTCTATAAACTGATTATCAAACCAGTGTCTCACTGGTAGCGCTACCTCGCCCTACACTGGTGACCCGAATTTGGGAGCAGACTCGGGTCACTGGGGTCGGCAAAGGAGGGAGAGGATCGAACATCCAGTGGACTGCTCCCTCCCGGGAAGGGGAAGCTTGTTGCTCTGCTTCACAACTGCCTCCAGGTGGAGGCATGGTGGCAGTGCATGTAGGAGCAGCATATGGGGAGGGGTGGCTGTTCGACATGGAGCACATGTGTCTCCACACAGTACATGCTGACATCCATTTAGCCGCAGGATATAAGGGGAGAAGAATGGAAAATAGGTGAGCAGGCTTAGTGAAGACCAGTCTGCCCTGACTCACACCATCCCCCGAGTCCCTGGCCCCAGGGGTGGATGTCCCTCACCCACTGGCCCTGCCATAGGGGGCAATCTGTGAGGGAACACCGTGGGTCAGCTAAGCCCCAGAGAAGGTGGTGGCCAGTCGAGGGAGAAAGGGACAGGGCTGATAGCCGCCTACTCACCCAAGAGAGAAAAACCTTTGTAGAAAATGATGGATTACCAGCTGTGAGATTCTGAATCACTACTGTGCATCAGCAATTTGATAGATAGATAGATAGATAGATAGATAGATAGACAGACAGACAGATAGATATAGATAGACAGACAAACAGACAGACAGAAAGGCAGACAGATAGACAGACAGATAGAAAAAATGTATTTTTCAACAGGACAAAACTTAGGACTTTTCATAGTTCTGTTTACCAAGTTGTCCTGTAAAATTATACAAAAGGAGGTATACAAGTTAATCAAAAATGTATGTAGTTTCACACAGACATGTTACCTACTCAGCAAAGATTAAATGGGAAGTATTTATAGATGTAACCACCCAGTCTCTAGGGTTACTAGAATTCTATCAGTATTATTGTTAGGAAGGCAGCAGGCAGCTGGTAGGGAGCTCATTGGGGGCTCCTTACATAATGACACTTGTTTACTCAGTTCCATGTCTTAACGGCAATCATGGAAAGGTGATTGCCGTTAGGGCAAGTGTACATCGCCGAAAATCAGCTTCAGCAATGTACACTCCCAGTGCACAACAAAAGGGTGCCAGGGACTTAGGTTTTACTTGTTAATGTGGGGGGGCTGCACCCCCCCGACACACCCCTACGAAAGGATTCTCAACTCCAGGTGGGTGCATGTCGTGGGAGGGGTGCAAAACCTAGAAATAGGAAATTCGGGCTGGGCGCAACAAAATGTACATGCGCTCGGACCCAAACCCAGCACCCTCGGAACCCCAGCCTGCCACCCACCCACCACGCCACTGGGCCACCTCAGCAGCCCACTGTTGTACCACACCTCACAAACCCTCCCTCCCCTTCCATCCATCACTCAGTGTGCTTGCTTCCCCCCACCACATGTGTGTACATATAGCGACATCCTTTCGCTACATTCGCAGACCCCCAATCCGGTCACCCTCCCTCCTTGGTAGTCCTGTCGACAGGCACCGCGATTGAGTCACCCTTTTTGAAAGCACCCAATCACTGTCACCGATGTCACAGGATACCGTCTACTCGGCTAGCCTGAGGGAGGAATGATTAGGTCATTTTAGAACTCTCGCTGCAGCATATGCCCCACTGTGTAGATAACTGCTCTGGGGAGCTTAGAATGCTCAGTTCAGTTGGAGTGCAGTTCTGAATTTGGTTCAGTCTGTAGTGGAGTGAGAAGGTGAGAGTGGCAGAATGACTGCCAGTGGGCTCTGACAGAGGACCCAGGATTTTTAACCCTAGTCGTGTGTCTTTTCCAGCTTCCAGTGAAGTGGTGGAGACAAGATTACAGCAGGTGTTCCTGATTTCTACTCCCAGTGAAGTGGAAGGATCTGCATGTTCTCTGTGGACTCAAGGGGCAATCACCTGAATGTTCAGAGATGTTTTCAGTTACCTTGGTATAGGACCTGAAATAGACTGTGTGGACCGGCTACCCAGAAGAGTGCCTTTCCTGTTTCTTTTTGGTTGTTCCGTGCCCAGTGGACAGAACAAGTTCTGTGAGTTCTGAAAGGGAGAGGATTTGTGGACAATATGCCAGCACTGGCTATTCACATACCTCCAATGCAGAAAAATTGATAAATCCTTAGACCTTACCCCAATCAGCTCTGCAGTCACTTCCACCGAATGGGCCCCCCTCTCCACTGCCATTTCTGTCGACCAAGTGTTTGACTATTTTAAGGATAAATTCATTGCCACCTGGAATACCTTTGCTGCTTTCAGAAGGACCAGAGTCTGTGGGCTTCACCTCCCCTGGATCCCCCGGAACTACTGGCCTGCTTCAGGGAGCGTGACTGGGCCTGGAGAAAACACAAATCTACTAAACATCCAAATGACTATGCCAAGTACAGAACGTTACCCAATTCATGTACTAAAGGTACTAGACTGGCTAAGTCCGATTATTTAAACTCCTCATTCCTGATTAACATTAACGCTCCATCTAAATTCTGGAGGGTAATTCATGCCCTTTCTCTCCCTACTCTCCTCCTCCCCCTCCAGTTCTCAAAATAAATAACTCCCTAGTTTCCAACCCTGGCTCCACGGCCAATGAATTTAATGCCTACTATACCTCGTGCACCAAGTCTCTTCTAAATTCCATCTTCCCATTGCCACCTACTAACTTCAGCCCTTCACCTCAGCCAGTGCCTACCCCTCCCCCATTTTCCTTTTCTTCTATCTCCTCTGATGAAGCTCTTAATGCTCTCCTATCCCTCAGCCCCTCTAAAGGCTTCTCACCAGATCAGCTCAATCCTAAACTTCTTTATGTTTCTGCTCCTGCAATTGCTTATCCCATCTCCCTAATCCTTAACCTGTTCTTTATTTCCTGCCCAAGTACCCTCATCCTAGAGATATGCTGTAGTCCTTCCTCTCCCCAAGGGTGATGACACTTCCACTCCTGGCAACTATCGGCCCATTTCTCTCCTTCCTACCCTTGCCAAACTTCAAGAACATTTGGTTCTCTCTCAACTATCACCCTTCCTCTGATTCCTCCTTCTTCACCCCCTTCCAATCTGGTTTTCAGAAGAACCACTCAACAACCACCTCCCTCCTCAGGCTTACTGACTCCATCCTTTCAGGGATGGATGATGGCCTGATCACCTTGGCCATCTTTGTCGACCTAGCCAAAGCTTTCGACACTGGTTCCCACACCCTGCTTCTTGATTCACTCTCCTCAGCTGGCCTTGCTCCGTCAGCCACCAGCTGGTTTAAATCCTACATCATTAGCAGGACCCAATCAGTGAGAATCCTTGATTCCATCTCCTCTCCACTCCCCATCAACACTGGTGACCCTCAGAGCTCAGTGCTTGGTCCCTTATTCTTCTCCATTTTCCTTAACGATCTTCCCACAGCCTGCTCATCCTCTTCTATCCACATGTACGCTGACAATACTGTTTTGTACAGTTCTGGCAAAAACCCTGCTGCTGTGCAATCCAGCTTACAGCATGACTTCAACCAAGTTCAGCTCTGGTTTGCTTCTCACCAGCTTTTTCTAAATGCCAAGAAGATAGTCTCAATGATCTTTGGCACCAGGCAGAGAGTCTCTAGGCTCCCGGCCCTACCCACCTTCCATACCCTTGATGTGACCATCTTGGAGGACACCTCCTCATTTAGATATCTGGGGGTTTGACTGGACCAGCACCTCAACTTCTCTGTGCATATCAATGCTTTCCTCAAGAAACCATGCCCCAAGCTTGGTGCTCTGTACAGGAACTGTAGTTGCATCCTGCTGACTGAAAGGTGCGAAATTGTCCAGAAGATGATACTCCCCATCTTTGGCTACTGTGACGTAGTCTATGGTGCTGCCTCCAAATCTTCCCTAACCAAGTTGGACACTCTCTTTAACTCCTTCTGCTGCTTTGCTATCGACTCCCCTTCCCATTCCCACCACTGTGAACTCTATCGCTCTCTAACCTTCCTTCCAATATCTCACAGACGCATCTCTCACTGTGCCAAACTAACCTCCAAATTCTGGTTCAGGGAGCTCCCCTCATGTCTCTCATCCTCTCTCTCTCTCTCCACTCCACCTCTCCCCACCCACTCTCTCAGATCAAATGATGCCCACACCCTGACAGTCCCTTGCCGCTCCACCCTCATTGGTCAGACTGGTTTCGCCCATCGTTTCCCTAAAATCTGGAATTCCCTCCACCCTGAAATATGACACTCTTCCTCCAACTACTCCCTTACCTCTGCTCTACACAATTACTTGTCCCTCAGCTGTTCCTGCTTTAACCCACCTTAATACCTATCCCCAGTTTCTGCCTTCCTACCATGACCCCCCTGACAGGGTTTTCAACATCCTGAAGGGAGAAATCAGGAAATAGCTACCCCTTCTCCTCATATTCAGTTCTTGCCTCTCCCCCCTCTTCTCCACCTGCCCTTCTGGGTCACCAGTGTACACAACCTAATCCCATCCTTTTTTACTCCAACAGCACTTGCATACTACCTCGAGCCTGCTCCTGGTACACTCATGCACTATAAATGGTTCTATCTCATTATTACTGTTTTGGACATATATATGTTTTTTTGTATGATTTTGGACATGTGTTGTAATTTACTCAATGTTCCACTACTGTTTATTTTACAATACCTTGTGTTCCAACTGTTGCACAGTCTTACAATGTTGTATTGTTTGTACTACCCACATACTATTGTAACTGATCATCCTTCACAACCCTATGTAACACCTCCCCCCAGGTTGCACTGTGAGACGAGCAACTTGTTGTTCAGTGTGCCCTCCTGGAGAAACATTTCAATAAATAAATAAAAAAAAACAACATACAGCATACACAGTTCTTAGAGTCCTGAACTGGTGCAAAAGGTGTTTCATTTTATTTTCACTGTGATAATACACCTAGCAACAACAGTCTCTCCTTGATTTAGCTTTCCCCCTCCTCTCCAAAATTAAAACACACACTCTTGACGTGTTTCACGCCCTCTAGCGCTTAATCATAGGAATGACATGTAATGCCAGCAATTACCTTAAATAAGGTCCCATTTAAAGTGACAGTGTTATTGTGAGTTTAAAAACATTTCTTACATATTATATAAATATGATCGTAAATAGTGTGTCAGATATGCCTGTATATACAAATAAAAGCATCTTGATGTATGAATTGTGCACATTTGCTGATATGTCAGTATCTTTAAATATTGCAACTATTGTCATCATCCTTTTAAAGTTCACTTGAACTACACCATGATTTCTGCAAGGTTTCCCCCAAGAAATCACTATGGTTTTGAGGAGCAATAATACCCTAGAAAATGGAAAAAAGAGAATTTGTAATGATATGACACACAGACATATAATATTACATATACAATAATAGATGGGGAAGTGTACTTAATGAGATATTAATGGTTGCCCAAGGTGTGGGATGCTACATAAACCCCGAGGGTGAAGCCCGAGGGCTTTATTAAAGCATCCCACACCGAGGGCAACCGCTAATTTCAAATTTAGTTCACTTCCCCATCTTTTATTATTTATAACTGCTGGGCAGCAATTTTTTTCTAGCCTTCATTTACTGTGACACACACACACACACACACACACACACACACACACTCACTCTCACACAGACACACACAATGGTTTTTTTAGCTAGTTATTTCTAATTCCTGGTCAATTATTGTACAGTACTTTTATTTATTTGGTGGTTGTGATCTTACTTTTAGTTTTAGATGTTAGAGCTCTTCCAGTTTGTGTTGTGTGCTGGCCACCGAACGACAGGATCAACCAGATAGCGAGTGAGATGCAAAGATGTTCTGCGGTTCAAGTTTCAAATGGCAGGATCAACCAGATCATATTTTTTAGGCTAATGTGGTGGGGTTTTTTTTTACAAAAAAGAAAGAAAAAGCAATAGACTAGAAGTTGGGTTGGGAGCTCCTCGATAAGTGAGTGAGGAGCTGCCATGTTCCGGAAACTGAAAGCCCGCCCTGGACCACACAGACAGCGAATGAGGGAGCAGATTTCTGTGACTGACTTGGCGCATGTTTCCCGTTATAACTCGTGAGTTATAATGGTAAATTATAACTCGGTCTGGCAATGTAAAAAATTGCTGACCAATTATTATATATCAATTATGTTGCATAAAAAGTTATTAAATACTAAAACTGTAACAACTTCAGAGCTAAGTGCTATCTGTCTTTCAGTAAGAAACAAATCAATTTTTTGGACCTTGTAATCCTAAAAGATGGAAAAAGGGGGGGGTGAAGACAGACCTGTTTAGGAAGCCAACTGACCGCAACACTCTACTACAAGCCAAAAACAGTCAGCCTTTCCATACCATTGCAGGGATACTGAAAGGACAATTTATAAGAACACTGTCACTTTAAATGGGACTATATTTAAGGTAGTTGCTGGCATTACATGTCATTCCTATGATTAAGCACTAGAGGGTGTGAAACAAGTCAGGAGTGTGTGTTTTAATTTTGGAGAGGAGGGGGGGCAAGTTGAATCATGGAGAGACTGTTGTTGCTGGGTGTATTATCACAGTGAAAATAAAATGAAACACCTTTTGCACCAGTTCAGGACTCCAAGAATTGTGTATGCTGTACGATATATCGCTTTTTCTGCAACAGAGGTCTGTGAGTAGCCAGTGCTGGTATATAGTCCACAAATCTGCTTCCATTTGTTTTTTGCATGTGCACAGCATTCCCAGGTGCTACCCCATACTTTTGCCTTCAAATTACTGAAAGGGAGACTAGATCTCCACAAATGTTCTCAGGGGAGTGAATAGTCTGGGGTACGTGTGCCCATAGATAAGGCTGGATCACACCTGTCAGTGCCCCTAGTCTCACCAGTGTAAGTGAAGAAAGTTAAACTGTGGACCCCAGTGAGTGCCGTTTATTTTCTCTGAGTCACCCAGTGTTGTGACAAGTAATGTATGAGACCTCTAACATTTCAGTGGGAAATGGGGGTTTCAGTGTTGTAGCCTTGAAGGATGGCAGAGTCTGTTGGTTGGGGCCAAGGGTGGGAGGAACGCCATCTAAGTGCTTACAGGGCAAGGCTTCCTGGTTCGGAAAGGGCACCAGTATTTTTGCCTGAGTGAGTGGCCATGCTGCAGGTTAGGGTGTGTGGCTGAGTTTTCACATATTGCACCTGTGTTTGAAAGGAGTTCTGAGTGCGTGGCTTAGATTCACTAAATAACATTCATGGGAAAAGAAGGATGTTCATGTGCATGGCAAAGTTTCCATAAATGCACTTTTGGGTATTTGGGAAGATGATGTTTCTGTTTTGTTCATGAACTGTTCTGCAGTGCAAAGAGAGTTCTTGGTTTTTGTACCTGTCCAGCCTGGGTCAACCTTTGGGGGGCCACTTCAGCTTTTACTTGCCATCTTTAAATATAGCCATATTGCACAATCCCAGTCACTGTTATGAACATTCCAATTTATTACTTCTGGTTGTGTAGATTTACTGGTGCCCCCTCACTAGGTTAAATCAAGCATATGCCTAGATGCTTCCACCCAGGAGCTGGGTTGTGGTTTTTTTTTTTTTGTTTTTTTTCACACAGGATTCAAGTTGTTTGTTTCTGTACCCCAACCCCTCTCTTCTTCTAGAAAATGAGCCAGGTATACATGCTTAACGTCAAAGGTGGTACTTACCTTTTTAGTAAAGTAAATAGTATGCCAGTATAAAGGCACCAGTTTAGCTGGGTGGGTGTTACAAAAATAGGGGCTGTGCACACTAGTTAAATAAGTGGCCTGAGGGTTACAAAAAATGGGGGTTCATCTTGAGATGTTTAATTTGGTGTGAGAGGCATGCTGAGGGTATGTCCAGGATCTTCCTGTCTGGTGGTGGTGCACCATACAGAAGATCATTTACCAGAAAGCAAACTGTGCCAAGTAAAATGCCACCTGAAAGTATTTTTCTGTCTGGGTTATGTGGAAAAGAAAGAGGAAGAATTTGCTGCTTGTGTGTTGCTTTGAAACTGTGGACTGAGAAATACTTGCCTTTGCCTTGTGGAAAAAAGAACTTAAAAACTATTTAAAAGTTGCAACTTTCCTGAGAAAAGTATTTGTGGACTTAAACGACAGAGTTTTCTAAGTACTCAGAAAGTTTTAAGTTCGTGCAGTGAAATTTGTGGGAGTCGCTAAGGAAAATGCACCAGAACTGAGTGAAAATACCTTAAAATGCTTCGCCCCACTGAAGTTTCAAGCCGAAAAAAAAGTGACAGTTTGCAGTTTAAATTTTGCCTTCTCGATGATCGCTGTGCAGGAATGCAGCACAGAAAGAGAGAGACGGTGAGAGCTCATTTGCATGACTTCGTGTGATTGGTCCCAGTGCATCTAGGCCCCGCCCTTGCCCGAGTCTCTGCTTGTGGAACATTCATGGAGGAGCAGCCTGCAGTGTGTGAGCAGATGGTAGTTTGTGCGGCAGGAAGGATGAATCGCTTGCAGCAAAAGCGCTTCTGCAGCAGCAGTTTTTCCTGACTTTTCTCACAAATACCCTTCCTCTGTGCCACTCTTGTAGTACCCCCAGTCTCCAGCGGTGGACACTGCAGAGCGAGGCTTCACCCCCAACCCACCCCAAGAGAGGAGAGCAGTCCTCCGGATGCTCAATCCTCTCCTTCCCCTGCCATCCCCCGGCACCCAGAGTCCATTCCCGAACCCGAGTCGCTGGCATGGTTTGAGGTAAGGTGCCAGCGCCTCAGCCCTCTGTGCCACCGGGCCAGCAATCCTGAAACATTTTAATGTTGAGACATGTCAATGTGCTGAATTAAACTATTTTATTGACAAATCCTTATACTAACGCAGGTAAGTCTTGCCTTGCAGTTAAAATTCACTGATTTTCAATACCAGCATTGCTGTGCAGGACAAAACACAGTTATTACCCCGTTTGAGGCCAAGCAGTGTTCAGTAGGAGTTCATCCTCCATGTCATGCCAACAGAATTTCTGGCAGGGGACACACAATTAAATATGAATTTAGACAGAACATTGAAGTATAGTTTTGCAGTCTTTTTCAGCCCAAAGGCACCAGTTAGATGGAAATTTAGAGGGAGCACCTGCCCCTCCAGATCCTACTAGCATGCCTCTAACCCCCTGCCCCACAAATCGGAGAAAAGACATAAAAATTAAAATCTGGGGCAAATGACTAAAATCTGGGACATAGCTTAAAAAAATTGTAATATCAAATCAATAAGGTGTTGCAGTATTAGTTGAATCACCCAGGTCATCCCTGATAATGTGATCTTTGTATTCCAGTGGGCTACACTGGTAAACAAAAACCAACAAACAATACTGCGTCCTAGTGTGAAAAGCATTTTTTGAAGCAGAACTAGACTATAACATTAACACCTATCATTATGTCATGCTTCAGTTCCTTACTCGACAGTTACAGGAATGCCAAATTTAGGGGCAGAAGAAAGCTCGGAGGCATTGCCAGGAACATTCACGAAAACCAGGGACAGCTGAGAGGTGTTCCTATGGGCATGACAGATCTAAACATGTAAGACGTATCTGAACTGAGTGAACACACACACACACACACACACACACACACACTCCCCCACCCCTTTTGAATACTCTGGCGTTATTCTTCCTTGAGAAATCACAGCCCCATTGCTGGCATGTAAATGTAACCAGTCTCTCTTCACTCAGCTCGAGGAACAATTACTAAAGGGTTCTCGAAGGGTTAAGCCTGATCTGAGAGTTCTCCTCTAGAGAGGCCCCTTGCTCTTTGCGAATCCACTCCTGCCATGAAGAAATCGCAATGTAGCACAGCTTGAAAGAGAGCACATTTCACAATGGGCACAGTTGTAAGTCAGCCTTGCATTAAAGATGTCTTTTTTGGGAATCCTGAAGGGCCTAAATAGTGTAGCATAGCTCTCCCCGGCAGGTAGTTCAATTCATGGGTCATCAGGAGGAGGGGGGTCTGGCAAAAACTGATGTCAGTAAGTCCCTGTGTAAGGGGCCAGGCATGGAAGCCTGTTTCTTTGGAACATTATGGCTATCAGTACACTGTCAGAAGGAGGCAGGCATGGCTGGGCCAACTATTCATTATTTATTAGTGATGTCACAATGCTGACATGTTTTTACATATTGTTATCCTATGTGGGCACTGTGAGACAAGTGCAGGCACAGACTCGCCCCCCCAGGGATAGTGTTCACCCAGTCAGGCAGTGTAACATGCACAAATGGTCTAGGGAGTGCCAGGACACCAGGGGACTTCAAATGGGAAGTTAGGGATTATAATAAAGTATAAACTGTACTTGGACCAGATCCATTGAAACTGAAACATCAATGTCCTTAGTTCAAGAGTAAACCTTGAAACAGCAGCCGTGGGAGTATTGTGGGGAGTAAGGCCCTGGGGATGGTGGAGATGGAGGATTGGAGCCCTAGATGAAATGTAGAATACAGTGTGATGCAGCTAGTAATATGCTGTTGGAGTGAAGAGAACAAGTTAATTGTGAGGGAAAGCCCTTAGTGCTGTGTGACACCTAATAAAAGAGTCCAACTTGATCCCAGCTCCTAGTATGGGCATTCAGTTTGTGCAGTCTCATGTTATTGGTGCCCCTGTGTTTGTTAATGGTGCCCCTACTCCAGTGCCCCAGGCCCATGTTAGTAAATGTAACTGGTGCAAATACAGGGTCTATGATGTAAGGTGAGTGCTGATGAGAAATACCACCATATACCCCTAGACACGGGGGTACCCGGACCATAAATAAATATTACTAAAACTTTAGATTTCTTAATATACAGTATCTCAGGAACTAAAAGTATAGATTTATGAAGCAAGAGGTACAAATATTAATATCTGTATATGTAGATATAAAGTACAATAAATACAGGACACCAGTGGAGACTGATGGGATATTCAGGATGGATGTGAGCAAGTTGTGGTTGGTGGATGAATGGAATAGACAGCCCAGAGAGGTGGCTGGCGGCTGAAATGTGATGGGGTTTAGACTTGGGTGGGGCAGATATAAGGGAATGGTGGTCCCTTCAGGCAGAACAGGGAATGGGATACTTTGGGAAGGGGTGATGATCAGCCACGATGGATATCAGATCCCTAAGTCCAGCCTGGCATTAGGCCAAACATGGAGCTAGGCGGGGAAATGGGTAGACTGGCTGAAACTCTAGGTCTTTTAGATAGACATATAGATATAGGATATAAGCATGGTAGTGCCTGTATATTACGGTTGAGTAATCATTTCTATGTTAAACCCTAATATTTGCACTTTAACAGCGTGACCACCATTCAACGAATTTGCCTGAAATTTGGCATGCGCAGAGCTGGCACCAGCATCTCTGGATCCTGCAAATTTTGTAGCAACTCATTAAGCAGGGCAAAGTTCTAGAAGTTTGGAAACACATAAATCAAAATTAAGACTTTTTTATTTTGCTCACCTATAATTCAAAAATGGGTCTGATTTGACATCTGAAACTTTCAGGCTTGATAAAGCTTGGCCCAAGGTGTGTGCTTTTGTACTTTTTACTTTTCTACGATATGCATTTTTTTTTAAATAATTTTACACATCTGAAGTAGTAAAAATGAATATTCTAAGGGTAACTATTTTTCTGAAACCATTTTGGCATGGTTTTGTTTGGCAAAATTGCTTTTGTTTAGTGACATTTTAGCATTCATGTTAGTTGGCAATACAAACACTTAAAAGGGTTACATTCTTGCATGCAAAATATTCTAAAAATCATGACGGATGAAAACAAAATTATTTTATAGGTCCATGATCTTGCATTTAGCATTTGTATAAATTAGCAATATGAACATTAATAAACACTAAAATCATTGGGTGGTGAAAACAAGAAATTTACCTGGAGAGGTGATTTGTGCCATTAATATATTACTCTGAAAGGAATATGTTATCGTACTTTTGCCCTAAATATTCTGGGCGATTTCCAACGGCAGCACTAGCAAAGAGTAGCTTGCGTCAGTGAACTATGACACACGGCACAGCAGCATCAAAGTACCATGACTCAAGGACCTCCTGCATCACAGCCTGCATCAAACCTGATTTTTGACCTGCAGCTGTGTCAAACATATTCCACTGTGCGTCAAGGATGTCTGCGCCACCCTTGCACCACAAAACCACATGCAACAAGGCACAGGCATGGCTGCGTCAACCAGAGTGTGGGAACTGCAATTTTCAAAACACATTGGCGGAGCAGCAGATGACAAAGTCCCCACGCCTACTAGACCAGCCAGGACTGGTCTAAGCACCCCACAGCATAAATAGCAACACACAGCAGAGGCAGTCCTCAGTTGGGTGAATGACACAGTGGTGTGCAGACACTCAACTGTGGGACCTGAACTACGGGAATATGTCAGGTGCAGCCGCTCTACTAGTGATAATGATGGTGAGGGCCATATGGCTGATGACAATGGGGCCCTGCAGCATGGCCACACCAAGCAGCACAACAACAACATGCAGTAGTCCCTAGGCACTACACACCAGGGGTGTACTGCAGCAGGACATTATACCTGGACCTCAGCGAGGAACAGTGTTTGTCCAGATACTGCCTGCCAAGGGCGGACATCACAGACCTCTGTGATGCTCTGAGGCTGCAGTTGACACACCGAACCCATAGAAGCAACCCAGTATCGGTGGAGGCAAAGAGCAGCATGGCACTACAGTTCCTAGCCACCAGAACCTTCCAAGCCCAACTAGAGACACACTTGGGATTTATCAGTCCTCTGTTTCAAAATGCATCAGACAGGTGGTGGAGGCAATTGTACACCACTCCAGGGACTACATATCCTATCCATGGGATGCCCATGCACAGCATGCCCTGCAGCAGGTATTCTACAATGTAGCATGGCTGCCCCATGTGCTAGGTGCAATCGACTGCATGCACATCGCTATCAAGGCACCAACAGTCAATGCAGAAGTGTACATCAACCACAAGAAGTACCACAGCATAAACATGCAGGTCATATGTGACAGCCACAATAGGATACTGGATGTAGTGGCACAGTACCTGGGATCATCCCATGATGTGTACATCCTCAAGCAATGTGGCATCGCAGAGGCATTCCAAAATGGTGACATAACAGATGGCTGGCTGATAGGTGGGTGCATAGATAACACAGCTGCACAAGTGTCACAGCACAACTACACCTGCACTGCACAGCAGCAAGACACTATACCACAATGCCATGGGTGGGGAAAAGTGAAGGGCACTACATAGAGTACACATCATGTACAATGTGGAGACACGGGTCACCAATGTGCCACCGATGACAGCAAATGTAAGCAAGAACATGACAGCAATGGATGAGTAACACACTGACAAACGGGCTGCGGACAAGGCAGCATGCGAACGTGTCCACATGCCCCCCATTCCCCAGTAGACATTCAGTTGTCACAGCAACACGCTTGTTGCCCACCATGGGTCCAAACAGCAGTGTCAACTGAACCACACAGCAATGAATATGTAACATGCGGGATGTGTAACAGTAGGCCGTAATACACACACCAGACACACAAACACACACTGCGGCATATACCATGGTGGTTAGCATAAGCATGGCACTAGACACAAGTCATGGCCAATACATGCCACAAGCCAATGTAGACATGAACTGTGCTACACACACTGAGACATCACAGCCACACACACAGTAGCATGATAGCCAAACATGTCCATGTCACCATGCTGTGCTGCACAACCCATGAAGGTGTTGACCTGCACCTGGCACAGTGACACGGACACACTGGTGCACCCAGAAAGTGGATGGGTTCCCTGGGAACATGCCAGAGGCACACAGAGTAACACACATGTAGCACACCACAGTCATCACCACGACACACAAGCTATGCAGAGGCACACATGTCAACTGTGTGCAGTGCCACCCGCATGCTAATAGTGACTCTTGTCCCCACAGATGACAGTGGATACCCGCTACTGCCCTGGTTTATGACACCCTTCAGGGTACCAGACACAGAAGGTGAGAGAAGATACAATGAGGCGCATGCAACCACACACTCAGTGATTGAGCGCACCTTTGGACTACTGAAGATGCAGTTCTGCTGTCTAGACCGCTCAGGTGGTGCACTGCAGTATACCCCATCCATGGTGTGCAAGATCTTTATAGCGTGCTGTATTCTGCACAACATAGCAATCAACCATTGCATACACTTGCCAGATGAAGACAGCGACATGGATGGCAGCAATGCTGGGGATGCACCAGGTGACTATGACGAATATGTCGGCAAGGCCGACAATGTAGCTGTGCATGGCAATGCAGCAACATATGCGGCTGCAGGGCGCAAGACATGGGTGATGCTCATTCAGAGCCACTTCCAATGAGCCACCAGCAGACAGTGTCATCTACATGCAGCAAGGGATCAATGAGCAGTAACAATCCTAGCCTGGAAACACCACCAGGACCATGGTCAATGATATTCCCGCGCACTGACTGCATGCACCGGAACATCAGCACACACCAAGGTGTACAATAACAGGCCACAGTGCAGCACAGAGTCATCGTGGAGGGACACACTGACACCTGAGATGGCCATAACACTGCAACCAACATATCATCATAAATGCAGTGTCACAGTTGTACCCAGGTGGCAGCACAGCACAGCACAAACTCAACCTAGACTGTGCAAACATACGTAATCCATGTGCACATGCAGGCATGCATGCCATGTGCCACAACCAGCCCTGGCCCAGAAGAACATTCCAGCATGGATGTCCTTGGAATCCCATGCTTGCTGCCCATAGTGAGTACCCCGGTACAGTGTCCACCTTCAGCTGTCATGGAAACACAACCCTGATGACAGTTTCCTACCTGCAGGCAATACAGATGGCAATGCAGACAGCCATCAACAGTATCTGGAATGTCAGGTAATCCCACGAGCCACATATGCTACGTACTGCTGCCTTACAGTGCTGACCCCCGCACCTCTGATACATGCTCAGCCAAGCTTGCATCACCAGTCACTAGGTGACGCAGTTGCAACACAGATGAGGCAGTGGTGTCCTGATGCAAGTGTGGCAACTACCGTGCGAATACCAGCACTGGAACTGCATCAGTGACAACAAACCCTACCAGCGCCTGCATCGGGTATGACACTGCTCGTTCAGCAGACCCACTCACAGTCAACACGTGTTTGCCACTCCGTAGCATTGCACAGTCCGAGCAGTAGCATCGTGCAGTACAACTGATCACAGTGTGTCACCACTGACAGCCACATCACTCGTGGTTCGACATCTGGGGGCACTGCTGACGCAGTAGCACAAAAAAGTACCTTACCACACAATACTCCAGTGGTGCTGCCTTGGCCTGTGGCCCCCACACCCTGCAAGGTCAGAGACACCTGCAAGATATGTGCCCCAGTGGTACACACATTAGTCTGTGTAGGGCCACACCCTTGTCACAACATTGCCTGCCTCACAGGGCATAGGGTGAGTTGTTCAGTGCGGTGTATTACAGTGGACACTGGCATATCGACACAGGGCACCCGCAGCAGAGATGCAGCAACACCAATGATGGCTGACAAACATACAAGACTCCCAAACTTCACAGATGCTGAGACAGTGCTACTGATCAGCAGTGTCCAGAAATGGGCACGGGTGACAATGCCCCCAGGTGCCTCATGGCACACACCCAAGGAAAAGGAAAGGGTTTGATGCATTATTGCCAATAGGCTGAAGGCACAGTCTGGTATAGCACGCACGATATGCCAGTTAAAGCACAAGATTAATGATATGTGTCAATGGGAGCTCAATGTTCTGCAGTGCCTTCGGAAGCAGGCAAAGGAGGCGGACATCGTTATGCGTGGTGGACAGCACAGGCAGTCAGGTGAGTGTTCAGCGTGTGGCGTGTGTGAATGTTTCCCACTGCATGTGCAGTCGACATATCACGTGTGCTGATGCATGTACTGACCACAGTACTAATCATGTCCCCCACAGATGCCAAACCAGGAGCATCTGAAGAGGATGCTGGGGTGGATGGTGCCAGCAACAATGCCAATGCCATTCACCAGGAGGCACAAGCAGATGCATCTCAAAGTAAGTGTTTGCCTGTCACACATACTAAGCTGACCTGCATTACAGCACCCTGACTGCCATGGCCGCATGTGTGGGACATGGTGTAGGCATGGTCCTCTATGCTGTGCCATAACACAGTGATCCACGCAGGCACCCTGTGGGTGCCCATGCCACCACATGGCAGGCACACCTCTGTAACCCATGACAAATGTGTACTCGATCCATGTGCTACATAGGGCACCATCACACAGTGCATGTGTGTGTCAGGCTGTGCACAGCCTGCCATGCATGCGAGCCCTAGCGTGGGTCATGCATGCCACCCATGCATGTCCAACAGTGCACAGTGTAGGGGCAGCTACACCATGATGCAGCACTGTACAGCCGGTGATGCACAGTTCTGCTGGTGTTGTGGATTAAGCGCACTGACTTGTGTCCCACCATGTCATTTCAGGTGATGGCACCGAGGAGGACACTGAGGAACCTGCACGTATCCACCTAAGGAACCTGCAACGAGCCGTGGCAGACCTGAAGTGCATGGAGGCATGCCAGTATGCTGAGTGGACCTGGCTGGTGCAGCTGGAGAGAGACATAATGTCTTCTGAGGACATGGTGGCACAAGGGAGAGGTGACAACACGGTTGTGGGGTGTCAGGGGACAGTTGGACAACAGGGACAGCAGGCACATGCCTCTCATCGCCCTGTCATGGAAACACATGCATCACCACCCAATGGTTGCAGTGAACTGTCATCAGAGGTGCATGACATGCAGTTGCAGGACCTTGAGTCAATGCCTGACAATGGCTGTGCATGTGTGGTGCAAGCAAGGGGTGATCCGGGTGTCTTTGTGGCTAGTCATGTGGATGATGGGGACTTGAAGGACTTTGTTAGGACTTTATGTTGGCAGGTGAGGGATGTGGCCATGAAAGTGTCTGCCCTACAGGATGCCATACAGGCTGTGCGAGGGACACTTGCTGTGTGTCACTTGGGCACAGTAACATGTGTAATGTTGTCTGTGGCAAAGGGTGTCATGCTGTATAGTTAGTGGGTGGATGGGATAGGCCCATGTGCTGTGTGTCCCAGGTTCATACTGTCATCACTGTTGAGCAGGTGGGTGTGTATAAACCAATGCCCCAAGTGGGTTTGACACTGGTGTGCATAGGCGGACAACCGTGCATAGTGTATGTGGTAAGTGCCAAGCAGGAGAGGGAATCCCCCTGTGGACATGACATCTGGGACCCATGACTGCTGCGCAACCTATTCTCCAGGCTCCATGTGCCGGCATGGCAGAACACAAGGCTGTCACAGCACTGCATATCTGTGTGATGCTCACGACCCACAAGGCACCATCATGTGCACATGTCAACACCCATGCACAACATGGTGGCATCCTGCTGATGCCCATGGCATCCTTGTGCCCTGTCATGGTTTCACATTCACATTGCGAGGCTTTGGCAATGTGTCTTGTGAACCATAATGGCCAGTGCATCTGTATAAACATGAGTGCATGCCATTGATTGTGTTTCCTTGTGCTGTGCTGCCCACCATGTGTGCAACTGCACGGTGTGTATGCCATGGTGGGGCTACATGTGTGTGGATGAGTGAGTGAGTGTGTGTGCATGGGTGTGTGTGTGTGTGTGTGTGTGTGTGTGTGTGTGGTTTGATGGTATCCATGTCCTGTGACCTGTCCAACATGCCTGAGGTGCTTGCAACACCAGATCACTGGGCAAGATAGTGTCAGTTGTGTACCGCTATGTTGCACCTGGTCATGCACCTTGTAGGCAGCAAACCCTGGAACACCTGATGTCTGTTGTGCATGCTGGTACCAGATGGAGTGGTGGACAGGATCTTGGGGGTAACATTCATGGATGACAGGTTGGTGTCTGCACAGTGTAGGGAAGTGGCAGCATGGCTACATAGGATGCCAGTGTGCATTACCAGTGGGAATATCCAACGACCGGCTGTGGTCATCCTGCCATTGCATTGAACACTGCTGGGGCCACATTTGAGGGCTACTGTGTCCATTGCTGGTGAGAATGCATATGATTACATATGTGACAGCTGTTGGGGGTGCAGCATAGGCCTACATACACTGATCATGGGAGTCTGGGCTCTGACATGCATGGTCGAGTGGTGGTGGCTCACCATGTACTCACTGGCAGTGTAACAGGGACGGGGATATGTGATAGCTTTCACCAAGTACTGGCAGACTATGCCACGGTTGGGGGGAGTGTTCTGCTACCAGGTGGGAGTTGTATGTAGGGGGCACAGTCAATGGTTGGAATGGGCCACAGTACTGCGGTGGTTGTGGAGGCACAGCTTCACACAGAGGTTGTTGGTGGGATGGTATGCACAGCTGTGCATGTGTGCAGTGGACAAACGATGGTGTAGTACTGACACTGGGATTGGGATACAGTGAAGGGCAGGGTACTGCAGACATGGAAACAATGGTGGGAAGGCATGGGTTGGGGGGTAGGTGGTGTGTGGCTGGCTGCAGTGCTATGTACACAACTGCTGCACAGTTGGACATACCAGAAGGGCACTGTCCCCTGTAGGAAACATTACCAAATGTTAGCACATGTTCACCGTGTAGCTCACCCTGTCCACTTGGAAGCCCCTGCTGTGTTGGTCGTCCAGTGTACCTGTACACCCTCACCTCCCCACCCTCCCCTCTGTACATCTTATGAGTTCTGTGTTGTGGTACTGTCCCACCTTTGTGGGGGGGGGATTGTGGTTGTGCCTGCTGCAGTTACTCACCGACAAGATGTCCACTGGGTATAGGGTTGATACCTTTGAAAGAGGCAAACCGGACACTAAACCACACCCTAAACTCCACCCCAGCCCCACCCCTTTCCATGACTGATTGTGCATTGCTCCCCCTCCAAAGCCATTTGTTAGATCAGTGAAGACTTGTACAGTAAAAGACAACACAGGGAGGGAATAACTCTGCAAGTGGAGCGAGAAAGAATTGAGGAAATGTGCAGACCAAGAGCAGGCTGATGGAGATAGCAGTGGAGGAAATTCAAGGTGTCTGTACCATTAAGACAGGGTAGCGATATAGTCCAGTGAATGCTCAGTAAGGACAGAGCACATGCAGCACTGGAGCACTGAAGAAAGAAGGCAGAGAACATGGACAAAGCAGGGCCCCGAAACAGCACTGAAAAAAATACAAAATAGGAAAGAACCGGATGGCAGGCACCATGAACTGCCACAGAGAGGCCTGAAAATAGGTTACTCGGTGACCGCAGTGATACCGTGGATGGCACACAGGCAGCAGAAATGGCATGGATGCTGGATGAAGTCACAGGCTTGCGACAGAGCACAGGAGGAGGAGAAGGAGAACTGAGGAGCACAGGAGCCTTGGGAGAGGTGCAACCTGGAGCAGAGCACCGAGGGGGACAAAATATTGGGAAGCACTGTGGGAAATGAAGGCCACACAAACAAGAATGATGCACATGGAATGAGAACCGAAGGAAGGATCAAATGTTGCGGCCAAAGTAGGCCAGATGGCAAGCAGCACAAGAGGAGCAGCAGGACATGGCAGGCGACCACAGAAGTGCCAGCATAGCAATGGAATCTCAGGGAGGATAGGAAGAGGAGTGAGAGCACTAACACAAAGGGAGTATTAGAGGAAGAAAGCAGCAAGCGGCGGGCCATGAGGAGGACCGGCAGAAGAACAACGTACTGAGGTGGGAGGGACATTGCCAAACCCAGGGCAGGAACACACTGCCAAGCAGCTCAGCAGAAGAGAAGGTGGCAAAGGAGATGGAGAGGGAAGAAAAGTGAGGAGGGGGAGAAGGCGGCAAGCCGGCAGCACCGCAAATGTAATAAGCCAAGAGGAGGGAGGACCAGTATAGGAATGAGGAAGGACAGCGCCTCCAGCTGCAACAAAGAACGAATCCAGGAACAGTCCAGGAGGAGTGGCCTTTTAAGGTCTGATGGGGGAGTGACATTGTTGCTCCACCCATTGAACCTCAGGCGTAAAGCCTTCCCATTGTAACCTGGAAATGCAGCTGAAACAAAGAATGCTATGACAAAATCTGTTTCTAAGGTACGTGAGCACTCAAAATGGATCAAAAACCTGACCATCACTGGGCAAAACCAGATTACCTGATAGGGACCCTGAAAACCTGATCACTAGGTAAAAAATCTGACAGGTGGCAACCCTAACTGGGTATGTGTCTGCCCTCAAATGCCTGGCACAACTGGGACTAGTGCCGGATAAAGGCATCGTGGGCACTGTCAGGGTACCATGGTAGAACACTGATGATGCACCCAGTTGCATCACACACACCTCCTAGCAATTGATGGAGTGGTACCCCTTCCTGTTCAGGAAGGTGTCTCCAGCTTCACCAGGGGGTGCCCAGATGGCAACGTGGGTACAGTCAGTGGCACTGAGTACTGCTGGTAGGTGCGCAACCTGATAAAATTGCTGCATTGTTTCTCTGTGATCCACTGCTGTGCTGGGAAATACAATGAATTCACCAGAATGTGGCAGCAGGACATCCAGGAGTTGGACCAGGAGGCGCGAGGTGGCAGACTGCAACACGCCAATGATATCTCCAACCAGTGTCTGGAAGGACCCGGTGGCTAAGAAACGCGTCGCAGCCATCACCTTTTCCACAATGACATGACATGGATGCACTGGGTGGTATTCTGCAGCTACTTATGCAGGAGCTCACAGAGCTGCCTCAGCAGGGCCCTACTGAATCAGTACCAGCCCACAAGGTGGTCATCTGTGAGTGTCTTAAAGGACACTCAGGGAAGGTACATTCTGTTTACAGCATATCTCCTCATTGTCCTATGGACATGGCCTTCTTTCCTCGACTGCAGCCATCAGATGCACCATGATGCAATTGTTGCATACAGCCATGTTATCTGTTGCTGCTATGTCCATGTCCCCGTCCTAGTTTTGCCCAGAGTTAAGACTACCTTTTTATGGGTGTTAATTTGTTCCATGCTGTATGTCACGCTACCACACATTGCATTGCGCTGTGGCACTGAATATACCATTACGCCCATATTCATGTCCCAACCCCTCACTTTGCCTCGCACATACATTATTTTTTTTGCTGGTGCTACACTGTCGCGCTGGCACTATTTGTCTTTTGAATACTGCAACCCCGCACAAGCTGGATGCAGAACTGACACAAACGGTTTGCGCTCAGCACAAAGTTTTTCATATCTGGTCCCTGATCTTTAATTCCTTTCTAAAGTCATAAACCTAGTTTATGACATAAAAATTGTTTTCGTAGCAACAGACTGTTATGTCACACACTGCCGCATCTGTGGAATAAGTATCGAGAGATGATGACCTCTGGTGGACATGTATCCTGTTTTCATGTAAATATCCCAAGTACTGCAGGCTGTAATAACATGAAAATCCATTTCTGTTTGGGAATCCAATACAACAGAGTTCTGCTATTGCCAAAAATCTTTTTTTTTTTTTTGTTACTTGCCACACGACAGCGTGAAAATCGAGCTGAGAAGTGACAGTATCCTAGAAAGAAGTAGTAAAGTAACAGCCTAGTTCCTTGTTTCTTTCAAAACATTAGTAGATCATAATCAATATACTGAAAGTAATGATGCGAGATGGTCTTCACCCTGCTGTGCAAGGGGTTGAGTCCTTGCAGTCTCTTCACACACTTTTT
The DNA here is from genome assembly GCA_016271365.2 of Neoceratodus forsteri. Lineage (NCBI taxonomy): Eukaryota > Metazoa > Chordata > Ceratodontiformes > Ceratodontidae > Neoceratodus > Neoceratodus forsteri. The sequence goes on along the minus strand of JADMNL010000024.1, from coordinate 30,444,879 downwards.
ATGCACCTGAACAAAGAGGCCCAAGCCATCACTTGTGTTCATAAAAGCAGGTGCTAAAATTAGAAAAGCTTAAAGCAAGGGAATCAACTGCCTACATGACAGTTTAGAGGCATAAAGCCTTAGAGCAGCAAAGCCTTTTCATTCAAACTCAATTGGTAGGGAACACAGAGACCAAAGCTTTCATGAGTTTGACAAGAGTATGTCCGCCAGCTGTCAGGACTGCCAAGGCTCCATAAGGATAAGGCTCTGAGAACCATTTGTACTGCAGAGTCCTGAGGGTCACTCACCCACCCACCAGATATGAAGTGTGTGCAAGAATGGATAACGGACAGCACAATTCACCCTTTCTTCAATAAGAAATTAAACTCCTATGTACAGTACATCTGCCATCCCTTGGGACGCTCATGAAATAACATGGTACATCCTGTGACGCTATCCCTAGAAGCAAAATTTAACTGATTCAGTAATCCAGATCCTTCGAACACATCAGAAAGTATAATATAATAACTGATGCCGAGCTCACTAGATCCTGCATCTAAAGATCTACCCCAGTACCAGATTACTCATTAGCAGGCCTTGTGTTGTTTCTGACCAACCTTATGTACTTACTATTATTTCTTTTGTTCCATGGTGGGCCTAGGTCCTCCTTCAGTCCAACCACAAACTTGCCTCCACACACCTAGAGACCTAACTAGCCCCCCCCAGAATCTGCTGCACCCCCCCCCCATAGCTCCCTTTGAGTAGAGCGTGACCACCAAGTAAAAACACTAAGACCAATTGTTATAAGGGGAGAATCAGGTACTGGGTCATCTACAGGTTGCAAATGGATGTAGAAGGGTATGGTGTCATCAATCAGCTTCCCTAGAATTACCTATTTTACATGGCACTCCCTGGATCCTTCCCCTCCATGGGGACCTAATGATTTCAATGTGTTGCCAGGTGGAAGACCTCAAGCCTCTCCACTTGTATTACATCCAAGCCAACTGCACGAGCAGTCCCACATCAGTGCCAGGCAAATCCTGGGGTCATGTTTCACCTTCCAGCATGGCTCCCTATACCGGAGTCACCACTTTTGCCTTGACTGGTTAGTCCCAATGTCCGGGGACTAGGTCATAAACCCAGCTGCAGGCACGACAAGCCCTATCACTGCAATGCCAAACCACTGCTGGAAGAATAGAGAAAAATGAGAAAACAAATACTCAGACCCCGAATTGAGAAAATGTTGAAAATGCTTAAAACAAGCAGGATGAATAAACCTAAACCTTCGTCATGTGGATATGTGAATATGAATCTTGGACATTTAAAGTGATCAATAAACAGTTTAAAATAGTGTGTTACTGCCCCTTTTTGTCTTCTCCTATAATTTCTAATTAAAACAAGAGTTGGCTACAGTCAACAAAGGCTGTTTTGGCTTGCCACTAAAGGAGTTCTACCGGCATCTTGTAAGCCCCAACGCTATATAGGTCGGGGCTTCATTTCTCTGATCCCCCCTGCACCCACCATAGAAAATGAAAAGTTTATTTACCTTAACGCTCATAAAATTTTGTTAAGTCCCAGGTGTAGCTGGCATATTTAAATATGACAGAGTCACGTGATGGCATTCATCTGAGCAGCAGCTGATATCCTGAGCTCCCCCCTCTGGCCGCCTATTTTCTTATTTAAAGTGTATTTTGACCGAGCTTTTCGAGGAAATTGGCCAAAAATCTAATCTATCAACGTCTACTGATCGATTAGGTAACTCGACTTGAGATATTTCAGCCCTTGCTGGATCGTGATGGAGGTGGATCCGAAGCAGGCCTTAACTAAACACACCCCTCCTGCATCTCCTGAGAAGGCCGCAAAGCAGAGGAACCAGGCCCCAACTAGGCGGATCGTAGCAGTGAGAAAATGGGGCAGCCTGCACCTCTAACAGAAGACAGATTTCTCCAAGAGCTTGGTTCCGTGAAGGATCTCCTGATGGGTTTGACAGGCGAAATTAAATCCTGCGTGGTGACCTCTCTGATGTTGCCAGGAAGGTCTCGGATGTTGAAGCTAGGTCGCCTCCGTGAAAACTGGAGAACCAGGGCCGAGGAAGAAATGGCTGAGGCTTAAGCAACATGTGAAGAGGCTTCAAGCCAAATCTGAAGACCTTGAAGGCATGATCGCCGTAATAATCTGTTAATAATGGGCCTCCCAGAGCTAGAAGAAGGCCCAGACCTCATGGCCTTTCTGCAAAGGTTTTTGCTGAAGGTGGTGGGCCCATCACCTATGGAGCCTCCTATCACCTTGAAAGGGCCCACCGCTTACGACCTCGTCCTGCAGCTGGGTCCCCCCGCCCGATTATTATAAAATTTTTGAGCTATCTGGACAGGCAGCATGTTCTTCGAAGTCGGGACCTTAAGGAGATTTTGTGGGGCGTTCAAAGATCGGATCACCAGGACCTTCCCAAAGAGATCCGTGCAAGAGGGCAGCTTATCATATTGTGCAAAAACTTATTGCAGCTGCAATATCTTTTAGAATGGTTTACCCTGCCACCCTTAAAGTAACTGTTGGGAACATGGCCACGAGCTTTGACACTCCTGAAGTGGCTCTCAAGGATCTGGCTGACAGACTGCCTGGGCTTTTCAAGGGTTCAGGCTGAATAATTATTGTGGACTTTTTGAATTCTGTTATTGTCTGCTTGGTGTGCCCTTTCTGTGGTTTGATTGTTTGTTTTGTCCTGTTGGTGATGAGGCTGCCGTCTCCCCCTGATCCTCTGTTTCTGTCCTGTGCCCCCCCGCCCCTCCTGTCCCTTTACCTTGGATGATGGGGTCTGACTGTCCTTCCCGTTGTCTGGTCTGGTGTTCCGATGTCTCCGTGGGTCCTTCGGGTGGGTCAGCGTCGAGGTTCGCGAGGTGGGGGCGGTTTTAGCCTAGGCCCTGGTTGGCGCGACGACTCTGGGCCTTCCCTTGTTGCTGGGCCTGCCTCTGATTAGGGAACGTCGGTTAGGGTTGCGGTTTCCGGGGGGAACTTCCGGGAGTGTTGTGCTGTTTGGGTCCGGCTGCTTTTAGGGTCCCCAAGAAACAGCAACCACATTGGTGCTTCCGGTGTCTCTTCCTTTGCCTTTGGAATGGCCGTTGTTGGCGGGCTTGGTCCCCTGAGCTGGAGTCACACTATCGTTGGTAAGTGGACCAGTTAATCTCGTACAGCTGTAGGGTTCGTGGGGGGGACTGAACTGAATTTCGGGAAGGTCCACCGGGGCTGAGGAGGCGTTGAAGGCCTCAACTAGCAGGGGCTCCCTTTTTTCAGGATTCTGGTTTCCTTTTCCCCCTTTCTATGTGCTGTCTTTATTTGGGTTTTTGCTTCTGTGGGTACGTCAGGGAATGGGCATTGGGGGCGGCTGGGGGGATTGGGCAAGCTGGCGGGCTGGATGTGGGATCGCGAGCTGCGCGGTTGGGGGGTGGCTAATCCCTGCCCTGGGCCCAGTGAGATACTGGTCTTTATGGCCCACGTACATTGGGTTTTGCCCTGGGAGTTTTGGGATTCGCATGGGGACGCGGGGCTCGTAACCCGACATGAGAGACTGGATAAGGGCTTGTGGATATTGGGGCCTCTCTTTGTATATAGTTTTGGGAATTGGGGGATGGGTTTTGAGGAGGATTGGTATTTCTCCTTTGACTACAGATTTTGGGTTCGTCCTCTGTTCGTGATGGGGTTCCTGCTTGGTTGTTCGGAACTTTGGTAGTGGGTGGAGGGGGTGGGCACTGGGGGGGTCCTGGTTTGCTGTTTCCTGTTTCCTGTCATCTTTATAGGGGTTTGGGTTTTCTTCATATGGGGGTGGAGTGTTAGATTGGGGTGTGGGATTAGGGATTGGGGAGGTGCACCCTGCTACTAGTGGTTGGATTTATGTTATCTGGGTACCAGGCTATTGTAATTTCTATTTGAAATGGCTAAGAATGCAGTTTGTATAGCGTCCTGGAATGTGAGAGGGCTCAGGGATCGTGGTAAAAGGCTGCAGATTTTTAACCACTGTTCCTTACTTGGTATAGATATTCTTTTTTTGCAAGAAACACACTTGGGCCGGGAGGAAGCTAATCTCCTCTCTCGGTCTGGATTCTCTCAAGTCTATCTTGCCGGGAATTCTCACTTTAGTAGAGGGTGGCTATCTTAATTAAAAACACGTTTTGTTCATCAAGGACTCGACCTGCTCAGACCGGAAGGAGATTCATCTTAGTAAAGGGTAACCTAAATGGAGAAATGTGGTACTGGGATCGGTGTATGGACGGTGGGAGGTGATCAGACTTCTTTATGAGGTTGACAGACAAGCTGGCTGCCTTTTGCTGACCAATATGTGCTGGCGAGGATTGGAACATACCTTTCCCCTCCGTTTGGACAGGGATCCCCAAGATGAAGCGCCTTCCTCAGCACGAAAGCCCTCTGTGAGATGGTCTCGTTGTTGGGTCTTGGTGACCCGTGGCATGTTGCTAACCCTTCTTTTAGGGCCTTCTCCTTTCAATGCAGTCACATGGCACTAAATCTAGACTGGATATGATTTTAGTGAGTGTCTCCTCTCTCCCGATGGTCTCTCTCCGGTATAGAACCGATAGTTGTGTCAGACCATGCTTTGGTTTGGATACGTTTGTCCATCAGACATGATTTTGCCCGTGACTCCATGTGGAGATTAAATACCCAACTATTGAAGGACCGGCACTGTGTTTCGGAGATTAGTTCGAAAATATCTCTGTTTCTGGCAGACAATTTGGACTCTACCCCTAGGGTGGACATGGTATGGGGGGCATTAAAGTGCTATCTTTGGGGGGTTTTTATTCAGATGGCTTCCCTCAGGAAGAAGGCACGGTTAGCCAAGGCGTTAGAATTAGTGGGTAAGATCAGAGATCTGGAAGGTAAGTACTCACTATCCTCTTCGGTGTCAGATCTTAAGGAACTGCTTTCAGTCAAAAATGAGTATTCGGATCTTTTGAAAGATAAGATTGAGTATTATCTGGTCAAAACCCAGGCTAAGTATATAGACCTCGGTGAGAAATCTGGGAAACTTCTGGCTCTACGTCTCAGAGCATTGGAGAGTTCGAGGATTATTCCCTCTCTGGTTTCCTCATCTGAGTGCGAGGGTTTCCTGCTCAGAGAGATTCTCGGACTTTTGGGAATACTATTCTAGTCTTTATAGTCCCCTCCTACATCCCACTCTGTAGCTAACCTTAAAGGTTACTTAAGTGGAGTGGCTCTTCCTAGCATACCGGACTCCCAGCAGGCACGTCTAGTGGCGCCCATCTCAGTTGAGGAGATCCAGAGCGCTATTGCCTCCCTTGCCTCAGACAAATCACCGGGTCCAGATGGATTTCCAACGAATTTTTACAAAGTTTTCTCTAAGGACTTGATCCCTATTCTGCTTAAATTATATAACTACTTTCAAGTGGCTTCGGATCTCGATTCGGCCTTGTTTGAGGCCACCATAGTCCTAATTCCTAAGCCAGACAAAGAGCCCTCAGACCCAGCTAGCTACCGCCCTATCTCCCTACAGAATTATGATATTAAAATACTGGCTAAAATTCTCGCCGAAAGGATTAAAAGGATCTGGACGGACCTCCTGAGCCCTGAACAAGCAGGTTTTGTTCCAGGGAGATCTGCTGCTGATCATCTAAGGACACTGTCCCATATTTCACAGTACGCCCGGTCAGTTTCAGAACCACTTGTTCTGGTCTCTTTAGATGCTGAAAAAGCATTTGACCGGGTCGACTGGTCCTTTTTATGGGCTGTTCTGGAAGAAATGGGCTTCCCATCCCCCTTCCTAAATATGATCCAGGTACTATATAAGTGCCCCTCTGCGAAAATCTATTGCAACGGGGTTCTATCCCCTTCTTTCAATCTCTTCACAGGCACGAGACAGGGCTGCCCCCTCTCTCCTTTGTTGTTTAATTTGTATTTGGAACCTCTGTTGATTCAGCTTAAATCCTCGCCTCGGGTGAATGGGGTTAGGATCTTAGGGAGGGAGCTAGTTCTTTCTGCGTATGCAGATGATGTTCTGTTACATTTGTCTGATCCGGTCGCATCGTTAGAAGCAGCTCTAGATATTATTTGGCATTTTAGTTCCTTTTCTGGTTACAAATTAAACACATCAAAGTGCGAGATTTTCCCTTTAAATAATTATGTCTTCAAGAGCTGCTTCCTACCCTTTGGAATGAGATGGACTTCCAGTTCCCTTAAGTACCTTGGGATTCACTTTTCCACTGACCCATTTCTGCTCAAGAAATTAAACCTAATTAAGATTAGAGACTCGGCTAGTCAGGATCTGCAACGTTGGGCATCTCTTCCTATTTCCTTGATGGGCAGAATCAATATTATTAAAATGAACGTTCTTCCCCGGATTTTCTACCCACTGAACCTCACCAATCTCTGGCTTCCTCTTTCCTTTTTTCAACGGCTCCATAGTATGTTTTCTACCTTCATCTGGAAAGGAAGAAGTCGCTCTTATAGGTTCCTTCGCTCCCTAAAGACAAGGGAGGTCTAAGACTTCCCAATTTTCAGCTCTATTATTAGCGCCCATCTGTCCAAGTTGGGACAGTGGTTTCTGCAAGACCTGAGAATTCCTCCCGGTATGGGCGTCACTTAGAATCGACCTTTCTTTCTGAACTTAAATTTGACATAGCTACCTTACCCTATCTTACTCGAGTTCATTTCACACTTGATTTCTAATAATACGTTGGCGGTTTCTCTTAAAGTGTGGGCCCAATGTCTTGGGTTCTTCGGATCTCTAATCAAGCGGATTTAGGACAACCAATTACCTCCAATCCCAATCTTGTTATTGGTGATTCGAGGGTAGGAAGTAACAGTTGTCACAACTCAAGAGATTCAGGGTAGAACAGCTGTATAATTCAACCTCTCTTCTCACATCAGGCAATATCCTCGCCAAATTTGGTATCCCAAGTACAGAGACTTTTAAAGTGTTCCAACTCCGTCATTTGGTCTGTGACAAGTTTGGTTTGGTATTTAAACCGTCTATAGGTACACCTTTTCTCTAATATCATTAGGCTGGCATCTCAACCCCATTCCATCTCACAGATCTACTCCTATCTATTGACTTTCAACTTGAAGAGGAGGTAGCTGGTCCCTTGCTCTGGGCGCAACTTCTTCCTGAGGAGGTGCCATCTTGGAAGACCCTATAGCCTAACTTGCACAAATACCATACTCAGGATAGGTTCCGGTTAGTGCAGTATAATATTGTCAATAACATACTACCTCCAGTCAAGCTATCTCAGCGTAAGATGATCTCTTCCTCACGGTGTTTCCGTTGTCTTGGATGAGGGTAACAGTTCATGTTTCTGGGAGTGCCCTAAAGTGGCCCTATTTGTGGTCCGCTATTGATGATAGTCTAGATCCCTTCTGGGTCTGAGCAGGTTTTCTCTCCAGGTATCTGCGTGCTGGGGACCTTTCTCATATAGACTGTGTGGGCGCAGGTACCATATAGCTCTGATTTCAATGGCAGTCAAAAAATTGGTGTTAAGGCACTGGAAAGACCAATTAGTATTATCCTTTGTGGATTGGTTAAAAGAATTGATGTCGTACCTCCAGTCCGAAAGCTTGATTGCCAGCTATAAGCAGCGTATGAATCTATTTTATAAAAGATGGGGTAAACTTCAGTCCTTTTACCTACCAGGAGATTAAGTTTTGTGATCTGATCCTGGACCCTCACTTTATGTTATATAATGACTGCCATTCTAGTATATGATTTAAAGTGATATAACCCAGTCTCTCTCACTGTATTGTAGACCTATTAACATAGCCAGTAAAAGATGGTAGCTTGAAATGTGATATCCAGACTTTGAAAGTTGCTAGCTATTTGTTTTGGTAGGTGCACCTTAGGGTGGGGGAGTGTGGGATTTGGTTTTCTGGGGTTTCCGACTTATGGATAAACATGTTTCGTTGTCTTTTGAAACTATTAGGTTTGTTATTTTGCCTTTTGTATAGTTGACTGGGGGGGGTTGATTTGTTTCTTGGTTTACTGATTGGTTTCCTAATACTATGGTATGGTGTATTTTTTCCTTTCTTTTGTGAAAATAATAAACTTGAATTTCAAAAAAAAATATTTAAATATGACACTCTGCACCCGGTCCAATCTCGCACCTACTAACACAAGATGATGATGTTGCACTGCCCCTGACATACTGGTGCCCTTATGTACAGAAAAGTACCAATGTCCGTATCTCAGATGCCTGTTTGTATTTTTACAGACTGTGCCTAAATGCCATGTATATGCAAAACCATACACATTAAGGTAATGAGGTATAGAAGCTGTCATTTTTATCTCCAGCATGCTACATTAGTATCAGCTATCTTGTATGCTGTGAGTGTCCCCCCTCCCCAAACTCACACATATGCACACACAGCGTTTTTGACACTCTCATTACCTTCCCCAACAGACAAGGTCTGGCAATAAAAAATACTGTAGCTGACCTGGCCAGACTGTTGCAGCTTGCATATAAAGCCATCCCTTCCTGGGGATGGTACCAGCAGAAACTGTCAGTGGATACGCCAATGGGTGATGTTGTGATGGGGTCTGTCTGCATGTGTGTGTGATGCCTTGGTCTGACAGACAGGGCCCTGGAAACTACTAGAATTTGCCAGACTGGTCAACTCTGTGGTGCCGAGCGATAAGGGATTGCTCAGCATTCTGGCAACCCGGGTTTGCACCCACACCTGGGATAACAGGAGCAGAGACCTGCAGGAAGGGTTAGGAGCAACTGTTGGATGCTGTTCTCCCTGGGGGGGAGGGAGCAAGCCTGCACCACTCTACAAGCAGCTCCTGGTGGCCCATGGTGGCAGCGCACTTTGTGGAGTGAGTGGCCACACATCGCAAGTGTGTCTCTCCAAGCCTGCCTGCATGCAGCCGCAATATGGGAGATGGGTGAGTCAAGGAAGAAAAATGGAAAAAAGCCACTAATCCAACCAGATGACAGTCGCCAGGTCCCCTCGTGCCACACAGCTAGGGTGAGTGCCTCTAATGCTGTTCCCTGCCGTGTGCCCAGTGTAGCAGACTCTCAAGTCTTGCCTCCCGTGAGCCCCGGGAGGGGGCCTCCCCGGTGAAGGGACACATCAGGCAGCCTGGGCATGGCACATGGGAGGATGGTACAAATGGCTGAGAGGGATGGCTTGGTGGCCGAAGGGAACTCCAAGGCAAGGCCTGAAGGAGTGTCCAGTCACGGGGCATGGGGAGCATAAAGAAATAAAGCAAAAAAAAAATCTGCCGGGCTGAGCTGGCTCTGCTTGCACATAAACCCTATCTTCCCAGTGCTGGTTCTGGTAAAAACAGAGCAGGTCTGCTGGTGAGTGGTACTGTTCATATGTGTGTGTGTGTGGGGGGGGGGAGAAGATAGGTGCTCTATGTCTGTGTGAGAGGGAGGCAGGTTGCTTTATGTCGGTGTATGTGGGTGTCAATACTTATTCTGTTCGGCCATAATCCCATGACTCACCCTGACAACCAGGGCCTGGCCCTGGAAACTGCTACACTTGTCCTAGTTTGCAGTGGTACCTATGAGACAAACAGCAGGTGTGCCGGTGGGTGATTCTGTGGTGAGGTGTGTGTGTGTGTGTGTCGGGAAGGGGGGGAGTTATCTATTTCTGTGTCAGACCCCACTCTACTGTACTGTATCTGTGTTGCCCTCTTCTCCAACAGCAACCAGACATACCCAGGCCTTGTCTGCAGGGGCAAGTAATGGGAGTAACTTACAAATCATAGCTAATACCTCAGATGACTGCACATTATGCAGTTTTAACCCTTTATGCTAGAAGTGCCCTACTGCATACTTACAAAGGTTTCCTGCTATAAAAAAAGTAAGCATAAGATAATTATTTATCTATGGCTACTGTTGTCAGGTAATGTTTGCATTAACCTAGTGCCCGTCTTCTATACTATGGCTGGTAACTCTGCCTTAAACCACAAACAGAGCATTAGCATGGTTCGTGTAACATGAACAACTTGCTCTTAAAATTTACTGAATTTACTGCATGGGTAAACAGAATCCTGAAATCACAACAGTAAGAGGAGCATGGCTGAACTCTCATACTGACAGCCCTGAGATTGCACTAAGATCATACACTTTATTTCACAGGGACAGGCAGGGGAAGAAAGGAAGAGGCTTGGTTATCTATAAGAAAAATCACATTACAGGTACTTCAGTTGCTCCCAATGGCTACAGTGAAAGCTCTGAATTTTAGTTGTGAATCTATTGTTAGGAGGGGTAAAGAAATTGCTTTTTGGAACTGTATATATTCCCTCAGGTAAGGGAAGAGTGGCTGCATTATCTCTGCCAGCGCAGGGACCAGTAGACGGGATATATTTAAATAAGCATGTGTCAATGCTGAATGTTGGCTTGCTGGCATTGGCATTGGTAGTGCAGGAGTTAGAGAAATGCATAATAGGAAGGGCTATGGAGGGAATCATGGTGTCAGAGCGACACCCCCACAGCAACACCTCAATTCTGACGCAGAGCAGACTGACAGCTGCATCAGCAACAGAAACAGAGTGACGCACCTTCCACAGTGTCATCTCTGCTGGGGCTGACACTGAATAGCAACCTCCAGGTTTCAGCTCCTGGGTGTGGGTGTGGGTGCATGGGGGGCCACTGTCTGCAGCCCACTGTGTAACCCCCCATAGCTGCCAATTGTGTCGTACATCTACCACCATGTGGCCCATGGAGTCAGGTGTCTGCATGCATGGCATGCGCCTTTGTGCTGTAACTAGTGTCAGCTGTTCACCACAGTGTGCGTGTGCCTGTCCTGTATACAGCAAATCATGCCCTGCTTGCCGCTGTGCCTCCGGGGTATGTCTGTCCGCTGCCCTGTGTATCAACCCGCTGCCCAGGGGTATCACCCGTGCCATGGCGGGGGCGCTCCTGCATCGGGTCTCTCAAGGTGCTGTCCAGCGGTTGTGTGCTGTGCAGTGGCTGGTCATGATAGTGTCCAATGTGGGGTCTGTGCCGGGTGCTGCGTCGCTGTACAGTCCATCAGTCTGGTGCATGTTAGGCTGCTGTGCAGCATTCTCCCGGTGTCACTGTGGGGGGTGTCGATTGTGTGTCTGCCGCTGACATGTGGTGCTTCCCTGTGAAGTATTGAACTGATGCCAACCCCACCCCCACCCTGCAGAGACTGACAGGTGTTGGGGGGGGTGTCTTTGGGTTGTTGGCCATAACGTTCATGCCATTTCACCTCACCCTACTCTGCAGACACTGACAGGTGTTGCGGTGTGCCTTAGGGTCTTCAGGCCTTATACTCACCCCATTCCATAAGGAAATATGCTGAGATGGGTGCGGTATAGGAGAATGGGGTGAACATTGGTGCCAAAGACCCCAAGGCACACCTCGATGCCTGTCACTGGCTGCGGGGTAGGGGTGGAATGGCATGAGTGTTACAGTCAATGATCCCAAGTCACACCTCCAACACCTGTCAGTCTCTACAGAGTAGGGTGTTATGGTTGGAAACCCTAACGTCCTGACAGCTTGTTGGTATTTTCGCTCCAAATTTTCAAAATTTATTTTTATTTATTTGATTCTAGGAATTCATACCTTTGAGCCAAAGGCTCTTTTACAAAGGTTCCATGTCAAATGAGTACAATACAAGCATAGTTACAAGTATGGTAAATAAACTGGATATTGTCACAGGCAGGGAGAAATAACACATTACGATAAAATATACAAACAAGAAAGAACAGGGAGAAAAAAATACATATTTTTCTTAAACAAAACAAAAATAGATAAGGGAAAGAAGTCTCAAAAGGGAAATATACTATTTGAGAGAGTAAGGGGAGAAAGGGGAGTAGTACAATAGTGAGAACGAGCCTCACTTATGCCTTTGTCAAGAATAATGTGGTGAGAAAAGAGGAGGAGAGAAAAAGGAAAGAGAAGGGTGAAATTTAATCAAGTAATTTAATCAAGGCAGTCACAGGAGCTGGAGGCTGAGAGGTGTGAGTGGAGCTGAGATTTGAAAACTCCTAAGGATGTAGAGGGTGAGATGTGGGTATTTATGACATTTAGCCAGCTAGGTGCATGGTAAGCAAATGATCGCTGTCCCTGAGTAGTCCGGCAACGTGGAACCAGGAGAGGTTGATGATTTGATCCTCTAGTGAGATGGATGCAAGGATTTGGGTGTAGCAGGTCTTGGATACAGGGAGGGGTAAGGTCCATGGTGGTTTTTTTAGCCATCAGGCAGGTAAGATACTTTAGGCGGTTTGAGAGTTGCAGCCAGCCAGTTTCAGTGTAGCTCACAGCTGTGAGTGTGTCTATGTGCACCAGTGAGCAGTCGACAGGCCTTGTTGAGGGAGGTTGTTATGCGCTTAAGAGAAGTGATTGAGGCAGCCCCATATATAATTAAGCCATAGTCAATTATTGAGATGACAGAGCTTTGAATACCAATCCTAAGTGCAGGTTGGGTAAGGAACTGCCGGTTTCGGAACAAGATACCAATCCGCTGGTTTGCCACTTTAGCTGTCTTATCAATGTGGGTAGCAAAGGTTAGGCCTTGGTCAAAGGTGATTCCAAGATATTTAAAGGTGGTCACTTGTTCTAAAGAACTTCCCAGATATGTATTGATAGAGAGAGGTAGTTGCCTTTTCTTGTTTTGCGGGCTAAAGAAAAGCATTGATTTTGTTTTTTGTGGTTAAGGACCAGTTTGTGATCAAGGAACCACTTTTCAACTTTGGAAAAAGCAAATTGAAGGTGGTGGTATAGTGGTTCCGGGTCTTTGTGAGTGGTTAGAATTACGGCATCATCAGCATATAAGATTATTTGTTCAGGGCATGAGTTGGGAAGTGAGTTTAGAAAAATGCTGAAAAGAAGAGGGCCCAAAATGGATCACTGGGGAACACCTGATAGAACAGGTTTAGGGTCTGAGACAGCTCCTGCGATTTTGACAGCTTGGGTACGTTGAGAGAGATAACTTTTAACCCAGTCTCCAGCGCTTTGAGAGAGGCCAAGGATTTGTAGTTGTTTGACAAGTAGGCCATGGTGAACAGTATCGAATGCCTTTGTTGAGTCAATGAAAACCGCACCGGTTTGGTAACCATTGTCCAAGGCATTATGGATAGCACCTGAGAACTCCAAGAGGGCAGTCGATGTGCTGTGCCCTTTCCTGAAGCCATGTTGCTGAGTACAGAGGATGTTATACTTTTGAAGGTAGTCAGTGAGTTGGTCTGCCACTATCCATTTGAGAGCCTTTGAGAGAGGTGGGAGTATAGATATAAGTCGGTAGTTACCTGGTAGAGACTTGTCACCATTTTTGAATACAGGGGTGACAAGTGTTGATTTCCATTTGTTGGGAAATTGACTGTGGCAGAGTGAGAGGTTAAAGATTTTTGTGAGTGGGAGCAGTACCACATCCAGAGTAAGTGACAGAAGAAAATGGGCTTTTTGTGACCCCACCTCATGAACACTGGCACTATCATTTTGTTACTCAATCCCAAAAGGTGGCTTTTCACAGTGACTGCACAATTTGGTGCCACAGGTGTGAAAACATATTTCTGGCAGGATGTGAAAAATGACAGCTGTACTGTTCATGAGGTGGTGTGAAAAAATGGCAATGTTGAAAATCTGGAGTGAAAATATGAAAAATTGGAAAAGTTACAGACTTGCGTTAAAACTGCGCAATACATGCCTGTAACGCAATCACTTTTTGGAATTTTTTCACTAAATTTTCAACATGAGCATTTCTGAAACTTTCCTCATGAACAGTGGCACTGCGATTTTGTTACTCTGTCCCGAAAGTTGGTTTCCCACAGCAACCACACCATTCTGGGTCACAGGTGTGAAAACACATTTCAGGAAGGATGTGAAAAATGACAGCTATATTGTTCATAAGGAGGTGTGAAAAAATAGCAATGTTGAAAATCTGGAGAGAAAATATTGAAAATTGGCAACGTTACAAGCATGCGTAGAAACTGCACATTGCCCGCTTGTAACAGTCATTTTTGGAATTGTTTCACCAAATTTGCAACATGGGCTTTTTGGGACCTCCCCTCATGAACAGTGGCACTGCCATTTCATTCATCGGTCCTGAAAGGTGATTCTGTGTGGTGACTGCAAAATCACCTTTCAGGACTGAGAAACTAAATGACAGTGACATGTTCATGAGGTGGGGTCCCAAGAACCCCACGTTGAAAATTTGGGGCCAAAATTCCAAAAAAATGGCTGAGATAACTAAGTTGTGACCCCGCCCCCCCATTGCCTCCCATTATAAAGCTTACCATCATTTCTTCAGTTTGCAGTTCGGCTTTGAAGAGTGCAGATGTGTTCCGCTTCAGAGAAGACCATGTCTTCTGACCACCGAAGGGTAAGTATGGGTGAGGGGGGTTGCGGGGAGGTAGGTGCGCAGAGGGAGGATGGGGATGGGTGGTGAGGAGACAACAGTGGACCATTTTCTTGTTTGCAGGGGGGAAAAAAAGACCACGAGGGAAGGTTTTCTTCATTTTATTCATTTATTTATTTAATTCATATATCAGATTTACAAACCTTTGAGTCAAAGACTCATTTACAAAGGCACCTTGTCGCAGGGAGGGGATTTGTGAGACAAGACAGTGGGGAACAATACAGGTGAGATACATGCTTACAGATTACACCAAAAAAAAAAAATAGGCACACTGGGGTGGGCTCCCAGTGTGCCACAATTCTTGAGGGGGAGATGCGACACAGGGATTAGGCACCCTGATGTTGCAAGAGCATATAGACAGGTTGGGGTGCATCCGACACTGGGAGTGGGTATCCTGGTGTCGGAAAGGAAAGGGGAACCTGTTTAACCAAGAAAGACACACTAAGGGGGGATGCCAACAAAGGGATTGGGCACCCCGATGTCAGCTTTTGGCAGTGTGTGGCGGGCGGCAGAAGCTGCCATGTTATGGTGTGCCACATAATGTGGGGGGGGGGACATGCCGACACAGGGATTGGGCACCCCATGTTGGTTTTCTGGGGATTGTGTGGCAGGAGCTGCCATATTTATTGAAATGTTTCACCAGGAAAGGCACATAATGGAGGCGTGTCATCTGCCGCTGCAGTGATGAGCCTGTCTCTGATTACAGCAGCAGATTCATTTCAACTCTTTGGCTCTCTCTGAAACTGCGGCCATTGGCAGCATGTTCACTGATTGGCAGCTGAGGGACACATCCACTAAAGCATCCCCTGCATTGACCAAAACTGACACACCTCTAAAATGTGCTACTACCACAAGATGTTGCTTGCGCGGGAGCGCAAGCCAACATAAAAATAATAATGAGTGACTTTAACATAAACTGGCATGATAGGAAAAACTAGCATTCATGATGTTGTTAATGATCTAAGTCAAATTATGTCCAGTATGACACTTACAAACTACAAACCAAATAACACACACACTTACTGATTGGGTCCTACTATCCTGACCAGATAGAATCAAAACTGACAGGATACTTCCTGAAGTAGTGGGCAGAGACTTGGGTGACATCAATCCTTTCTGATTGTTCATCTGATAGTAATTCTGCATTGGTCATTTCAACACAAGACAAGGCAAGAGATAAACTTGGCAGAAAAGAAAATTTAATTTATTGCATGCAAAACAATAGGGGGAGAGGAGACAATGCAATATTCTGAGAAAACTTGCTATGCTATAAAACACTCCTACAATCACTGTCAATAGTGTCAGTGGCTCAGCAGGTAGCACACTCACTTCTGAGACCGGGAGATCAGAAGGCTGTGGGTTCTATCCCTGCACCAGGCACTTGGGATGAATTCTAATACTGACACTGTAGTACAGTGTGAAGGGGGTGTTGCACTCCCTGAGGTGTCATCTTTTGGATGAGACATTAAACCAAGAGCCCATCTGCCTGCTCTGGTGGTAGTTCAGGTGGATGTTAAAGATCCCATGGCACTTGTTGAAAAGAGTAGGGGAATTTTTATTGAGGAAAAAAGGACTACATTACAAAAGTAATAGTAATTCTTATACATCATGCTTCAAGAACAAGACAGGAAAAAAGTATAACAGAAAGAAGAAAAAAATTCAAAGTACTAATTTAAACACAAAAACTTAAACCATCTAAAATAAAAGTCTCAGTATCAAACAAAAAGTAAAGTATTCTTCATACATCAAGGAGGTTCTGTCCATTTTTCACAATTTACCCATTTTTTTTTACCCTTTCATAAGGAAACTTTTTATAATCACTTTACATAATGGACTGTAATGACAATCCCTGTCATCATTCCAAGACATCGCACAAATAAAGGGGGTCAAGCTTTTGCCTGTCATGCACCTCACTACTGGAACTCATTGCCTATTACCTTGCTCTAATCCATATCTCACAACTCCTTTAGGAAAAAACTCTGACATCATCTCCTCTCCTCCTACAAATGCTCCTGTTTCAAACCTCTATAGCCCTTCTTTCTAACCCTACCTCCTGCCTGTCAAAATCTAGGAGCCTAGGGCCCACCCCTGTCTGTGAAACTCCCGCTCTCCACTTTCACTTCCTCATTTCTTCACTTCATTACCCCACTTCCTTCTCTCCCCTCCAGGTTATCCTATCATCTTTCTCCAACTTTTTCCCAAGCTCCTCCCTTATCAATCTATGAATGGGGGTTATCGCTCTCACAGCCCCTTTTTTTCCCCTAAATCACTTGCACAGTTCCTGATTGCATAATTTTGACCTTATCATGTAGTTTTTGTGTAACTATTAATTACCATACTTTGATCTTACTACCTCAATTTTCCTATACTGACCTGACTATTTTGTCTTACTCTGACTTAGAGCTTATTTTGGTCAAACTACCTCAATTTCTTTGTCACATTGCTGCTGTTTTGTCATCTGTACTGTGTATCACAATTTCCTGCACTTTGTACAATGTATTATGATACGTATTATGATTGCGTTTGGAAGTTTGACTCTGTACTCTCCCAGGTCGTGCCTGAAAATAGTCTTTCTGGCTAGTGCACCTACTCAGTAAACAAAAAACTAAATAAATAAATACTTTCCCTGGGGTTCCATGTCATGATAGTGATCGCAATACAGCGATGGCTATCGTAGCGAATCTATATCGCCAAAAAGCATTTTGCTGATATACAAACCCAAGTGATCAAATGTTTTTGCAGGGGGGCTGCGCCCCCTTGCACCCCTCCCATGGGGGACTTTGCCCCCCACACCCCCCTGACTAAGGATTGTTAACTCTAGGGGGGTGCATGTTGAGGAGGGGGCAAAACACGAACGGAAGAAAAAAACAAACAGAGAGCCGCATGCAGTGGCAAAACAATTGCCCCAGCAGGTCCCCGCACCCAGTGCCTGCTGCACTGTAGCCAGCCACCCTCACCACCATATCACAGGGTTGGCTCAGCTGCAGCAGGATCCCCTACCCATACAAACCCTCCCTTCTATTCCTCCCCTACACTGTCCTATCCCTCCCCTTCCAGTCGCTTTCCACGCTATAGCATCTCTACCCTTGCAGGGTAGCTGATGACGATAGCCCTATAAATGAGTCTCTGTTTCTACAGTCACTCATTTATAATCGCTGTCATCACTGGTTACCCTTCCTTGGCAGCCTCAGTGAACCAGGCATTATTAATTTTATTATATAAAAAAAGGGCAAGGAGGACCTGAAAAATTGGAGGACCCTGAGTCTGCTAAATACTGACTTAAAAATACTTTGTCAAATGTTGCTAAAAAGATTAGCTACTGTTGCAAATAAATTGATTTGTCCCCAACAAACCTGTGCTGTTCCCAGTAGGTATCAGTATGATAATTTAATAGTCTTAAGGGAGATATTTCAAAAAGCACAGCATAGTGACCTTCAAGGATATATATTAGGACTTGATCAGAAGAAAGTATTTGATTGTGTCTCTCATGAATTTTTATTTAGGGTACTAAGAGCATATGGGATCCCAGACAGTTCTGTAAGTTGGAGTCAGATCATGTACACTGATACTACAGTTATTCCAAATATTAGTAGATGGATTGGTAAAGCTATATCTGTGCGACGGGGAGTTAGACAAGGGTGTCCCCTTAGCCCCCTCATATGTTTTTGCCATAGACATATCAATCAAGTCTATAATACAGAATGAACTCATTCATGGCTTACAGATTAATGCATGTTCCCCCCTTATAAAAATGTTAGCTTATGCGGACGATCTTGTGGTGTGTTTATCCCCAGGTTCAGATGTCACAGCAGTATTTGATCATTTTTCCTCCTTTTCTACAAGCTCAGGGTTTAGAATTAACTATGCCAAAAGTGTAGGGGTCCCATTAGGTAATACTCCTCTACCGGAGGTTAATAAATTTGTGGAAATTCCAATAGTAGAGGACACAATTTCCATTTTAGGCACTGATCTTTAGACATGGCGCATAAGAATTGGGAAAAAGGATTACAAAGGGCTAATAGGCTAGTGTCATCCTGGAAAGGACAACAAATAGCCAAGAAGAAAAGGGTTTTATTAATAAAATCATTACTGGTTCCCATCTTCTTATACTTAAGTTACGTCTTTTCACCTCCTGCTTCCTTATACACAAGTTTATTAAGTGTGCTCTTTCAAGCATTATGGGGAACAGACTAAATCCCATTAAAACAGCACACATATAAGAAAATACATGAAGGAGGATTAGACAATTTACAGGAACAAGGCAAAACATAAGGAGCATGAGAGACAATGATTTGTGCAATGGATAATTCCGCAGGTTTATCCACTGGAAACAGATACAGGCACAGAGGTTTCACAAATATATTTTTTAATGAAAACTTTTGTGGATGGGGACTGCCTGATGGGGGCAGATATAGTGTTCCATATGAAGGTGACCCTGTAGCAGAAAGCTTTCTGACCCATTCCTGTTTGCATAAGCAGGGACAGAAGTTGTGGAGCAGGAGTGAGAGAGGTTAACGGGTGAGAGCAACCCTTTTAGACACTGTGGCATGTAGCCAAGTAGAGTCTCATGTACAAAACTGGCCAGTGCAAGTTGGGCCTTGTCCTCCGGCTTCAGCAAGCTAAGCTATAGAAGGCTGGTACAGTGGTGGGACCTAGGGTCATGGAAGATGGCAAATCTGGTCATCTTATGATAAAGGGCTTTTTTTTCCAGTCTGACTTAGGAGCAGTGTCTGTTACAATGGTCTCACAATCTAGTAAAGGAAGATGGTTGCTTTGCACAATCCTAACTTTAGCATCTGCTATGAGTAACCTTTGGATGCGGTGGAATGTTCTTCATTTTTGCTGAATGATCTTGAAAGTGTTGCACTGGTGGATTATAAATGTGAAGCAAGGATCAAGGGTTACTCCCAGATACTTGAAATCCACTACTGATTCAAGCTGAGTACTATTTACGGTAGAGATGTTGAGGTCTTGTGAGTGCTATTTAATTTTGTGGGCAGAGCCTAAGAGCATGGTCTTAGTCTTGGGTACATTCAGAACCAGCTTTACATTGAGGAACCAGCGTTGGAAAGCATGAAATTGTTCAAGAGTTATGTTGATAATGGAGATGTTTCTCCCATGAATATCAACAACGGCATCATCTGCAAAAAGCAGGGAGCTAACAGTTGAGTAGGTCCTGGGCATATTATTAATAAAGAGTTTGAAAAGGAGGGGGCCTAGTATAGAGCCCTGTGGTACACCATGGGTTGTGGTATTAGCTTCCAGGATTACCTTACCCAGCTTAATTTATTAGGATCTATTTTTGCAGATAGCCCAAGAACGTTTGCATTGCTGCTGGTCTCAACCAGAGCATGTCTAGTCATTGGAGAAGCAGACAAAGGTCTACAAGATTGAAAGCTTTGGTTAGGTCCATGAATACTGCACCCATCATAAGTCCTTTGTACATAGCTTGGAGCACAGAGTCCATGAAGCTGACCAAGATTATGCAAGTTCCATGGCCCTTTCTTTAGTCACATGATTCCTTAAGAATGGAATTCCCCTGCCAGATAGATTTCATTTGAAGGGCGACAAGATGCCATCACAAGCTATTATAAAGGCATGGTTCATGACTACTGCATCATATTGTGAAGGATGTAAACATTCTAAAAAAAGGGTCACATAGGCATAGTTTGCGCAATATGTTGTGATAAGTGGGCTAGCAGTATAGCCTAGAGGTTAGAGGAACAAGGTGTGAACAAGCTTGGTACATCCAGCAGACCAGACCTGAGTTTGATTCTCACAACCTCCACTTGCATACTGAGCAAGTCACTTAACCGCCCAGTGCTCCCAGGTCACCCCTGAAAACAGGCACTTGTGCCTAGTGGGCCTTTCCCGGTCACCAAAGACGAAAATAAAAAAAAAAATAAAAAAGTGTGCTATGTAAATCTGTACTGTGAAATTAGATTGTCTTAAGTTGTTGATGTATTGTGTATTTTTTTGTATTTATATGAACTTCATTTTTGATTTGTACAACAGGACATCATTGTAAATCAGCTTGCTCAATGAAATTATTCCAAATAAACAAACTTTCTGAAGCCATGCTGTTCCTCACAGAGAAGATTGTGTTATTAAATGGAGGCAGTTCCTTTACTTCCTAACTATTTGGGGGTTGGTTGTGCACTTGGAATTCTTGCCATCATTCCTCCCTGACTCAGTATTGCACTAAACTAGCCAAGCAGTTGCCCCTTTCAGTATCTCAAGCATGTACTTTGAGACAGTGCGCAGTCCAGGCATGCAAAATGACTTGCTTCACCCAATAAAGTGACACTGTCTCCGGATCACGCCAGTGAATTAATGGAACATGCAATTCCGTTTCACTCTATTAGAGTGCAGTAAAAGGTGTGTCTCTTTAAATCATGCCGCTTAAAAATTAAGCACTTTTTGATCACACAGTTCAATGACGTGCTAGTACTTTAAAGCAGGCTGAGCAAATGGGCAAACTTTATTTTGCAGCTCAATGAAGCACTATTACTGAATTTTAAAACAGGTGGCACAAATAGGCAGTCTTTATCATGCAGGTCAATGAAGCTCTGTTACTCTATTTTAAAAAGTGCGGCACAAAAGAGCATTCTCATGCAATTAAATAAAGCACCATCCATTTAAATGAGCAATCTGGATCAGGTGTAGCACTTGCACTTTAAAACAGCACTGGCACATTAAATGTTGTTAATGGATTAAACTTAGCACTGGCTCATTAAGTGATGTGTTCACTTATACTGAATGCAGGAAGCAAAATGGCAATCTTTTAGTCACTTGTCACTATTGCCAGTTAAACCCCGTGGCAGGGCAATGTATGCTACTTAATATTAATGTGACTATTAATGTGCATTTCTCTCTGTGGCTGTAGAGGACTGGTATGTGGTTGAGAGGAGCCCCTTCCCCAAATGGGAGCAATTTAATTCAGGATAAATATATATATTTTTTTATTTAGTTTTTGTTGACTGGGTAAGTGCACTAGGCAAATCCTGCCTATTTTCAGGCATGACCCAGGGGAGGGGGGATACAGATGAATGCCAACTGACCTTGAACCAGATTAAGCTGTTGGTAGTATTTTTCGTGAATGGAGGAAATTTGGCCAGGGCACCAGGGGAAATTCCCCTGCTCTTTTCAAGAAGTGCCATGGGATCTTTAACATCCACCTGAACTACCACCAGAACAGGCAGATGGGACCTCAGTTTAACATCTCATCTATAAGACGGCACCTCAGGAGTGCAGCACCCCTCTCATGCTGCACTACAGTGCCAGTACTGGGATATTAACTCAAATGCCTGGTGTGGGGATAGAACCCACAGCCTACTGATCTCCCACCCTCAGAGGTGAGTGTGCTACCTGCTGAGCCAATGACACTGAGTAAATTTATTAGTATTGTCCTGAAACTTTGCTACTGGGGCCAGTCACGACTATGTTGCCATCACCATTGATGCTTCTCTTTGGATGGTTAGGCCTGGGAGAATCTTCAGCCTCCCTCTTTGGAATGGGCCAGTTACAAGCCTGCTGCCCACTTGCAGCCACTCCTGATTGGTGCTGCTGGCTGGCCGTGGCATGAACCAGGTAGTGAAAGAGCAACTCTCTTCTTTGCCATCTTAGCCACTCTAAAAGCACTATCAAGTTCTGAAGACAAGAACTTTGGTTTATAATAAGCAGACGGCACCTACTCAGTGGTGCTGCCACCAACTCCCCATCCTGGCCAGGTGCTGCTGTCAGAGGGAGTCATCGCTGGGAGCCTGACTGGCTCCAGTCCTGCTGCCATGACTCCCTGTCTTCTGTCGACATTCTCACCACCACAGTCCAACTTATCAACACTGCTCTCACTGCTGCAGCCCAGACGCTGGCACTCCATAGTCACAGGTGCCATGGAGGAACCCCAGGGTATTGCCAACCAATGCTGCTCTATTGCTCTCCACACCACTGAACAGGACCACTGACTGCCATTCAGACTAGGGAGTCTGGTGCTACACTACTAGGGAAATGAAAAAATAACTGCAGAGACCACTAGCTACTGCAGCACAAGTACCACTTTCTTCCACCAGCTTCCAACACTGCAGGGTGGGTGGTATTGGGAAATACCAGTCCGCCCAGGGGTGTAATGAGGCCCGACACAGCAGGCAGAGGGCCTTATAGCCCCTGGAAGGCCTGCTATGTCCCAATATTGCCCACCCTGGACACTGGATGGGCCTTGCGGTCCTTATCTGCCATCAACTTCTATGTTTGCTCAGTCTCTGATTTTTCTCTTCTTTCTCCAATGTTTTAGAACTGTTTAGTTATTGTGGCAGAGGTGTGGTACTGTGTTCTTTCTTGTAGTTCAAGGTGCTTTTGGAACTGCTGATTTCTATTGGTTTAAACGACTACATTTTTTTTTCTATTTTAAAAAAAGCTACATCAACTTGGTTTGTTGTCACCTGTTTGTTGTTGCTAAGTAGCAGATGTTTTTGCATTGTGCTCTGATTCTGTGATAGAATCTGTATTAGCAGAAGGTAGATTATTGTGATTGTAGTTACCTTTTGATGGTAAGGATAAAGAGGTGAGATAGAAGTGTATGTATTTTCAAATATTATAGAGGAACAGTGGCAGGATTTTAGGACAGTAAATTAATAAAAGGGAACTAGGAGAGCTTCAGTAGCAGACAAGTAGTGGAATAGCGGTATAATTGCAGTATAATGTGGGGAGTGGTGCAATGCAGTGGCTGTGGGGCAGCCATATTCAGGCAGATCTTCTGGACACTGAGGTGCTGCCTATCTGCATGCATCTTTCTGGACTGCGGGATGAGGTAGCCAGACTCAGAGCGGAAGTAAACTGGGTCAGGAGTACCATCACCCTATCCAGAGACCACTCAGTCCAATGCAGCTGCCTCAAAGGATGCAGAGACGAGGAGTACTTGGATGACAGTGGGCTCAGGGAGGGTTAGACCAGTCAGGCAGAGGCACATCCCAGATCCTATTCCACTCAAGAACTCATATGCCACACTGCCAAACAGGGACAACCAAATAGAGGTACCCAGAGAAATGGAAGGAAAGGATGTGGAGGTTAGCCAAGTGCAAAGATGGAGATTAGCGCCCAGGAGGTGGATAGGCAGAGAATAGGGGCAAAATTCAGCAGAAAGGCAGACAGCAAGGTGAACCAGGGATAAAGGACAACCAAGGAAGGGCTGGAGTAGAACAGCGAAACAGTCTAGGAGGTCAAATCATGGAAAGTCATTGTGCAAATGCCAGAGCCTTAGCAACAAGATGGAAGATCTGGAGGCTGTCATGGTTCAGTCAGAGCTGGACATTGTGGCCATCACTGAAACCTGGGTGTAATGATAACCACAACTGGGAGTTGGCCATACCTGGCTACAACATATTCCAGAAGAGACAGGGCAGGCAGGAAGGGAGGAGGAGTGGCACTGTATGTGAAAAATGACATAAGGGCCACAGAGATCCAGGAGGAACAAAATGGGGAGAGATACTGTGGGTTAAGCTGGAAAGGAAAATGGGGCCAGCCATCCGCACAGGTGTGGTCTATAGACCACCAGCCCAGGAGGAAGAAACAGATAGGGAGCTGATGCTAGCCATCCAGAGGATGGCAGACAAGGGTGAGGTAGTACTGGTTGGAGACTTCAATATTCCAGACGTGGACTGGAGCATCCCAGCAGCAGCATCAACTAGGAGCAGATTTATCCTGGACTCCCTTCAGGGTGCCTTCCTCAAGCAACTGGTCATGGAACCAACTCGGCAGAAGGCAATACTGGACCTTGTGCTCACAAACAGGGACAGTGTGATGGGGAGGTAAGAGTGGGAGGAGCACCTGGGGAACAGTGACCACCAGTCACTGTGGTTTGAAATCACAGAAAGAGCAGAACCAAACCACACAAAAACACGTATCCTGGATTTTAGGGGGGCAAACTTTGAGAAAATGGGGAGATACTTGAAAGAGGCATTAAGGGGAATGGGGCAGGAATCAGGGGTTGAGGAACAGTGGGAAGTATTTAAAATGGGGATTACAAGAGCAACAGAATTATGTATTAAGCAGGTTAGCAAGAGAAAAAGGAAGAGGAGACCATTATGGTTTTCCAAAGAGGTAGCAAAGACAGTGAAAGACAAAAAGATTGCATTCAGGCAATACAAAAAGACACAGGCAGAAGGGGATAGGGAGAAGTACCAGGAGAAGAAAAAGGAGGCAGGGAGGTCAGTAAGGGAAGCCATAGCTCAGACAGAAGAACACATTGTAAAATCAGTGGGTAGAGGGGACAAAACCTTTTACAGGTACATAAGTGAAAAAAGAAAGGCAAAGGGAGGGACAGTGAGACTGAAGGGGGAGGATAGGGGCCGTGTGGAGGATGACAACAGTAAAGCTGACATATTGAACAGGTATTTCTGCTCAGTCTTTACTGAGGAAGAGGAGGGTAATGGGTCTGAATGGAGTACAAGGGGTGAGAATGGTGCAGAAATGGACACAAGTCCCTTTACACAAGAAAGGGTCCTGAAGGAACTGGAAGTAATAAGAGTTGTTAAAGCAATTGGGCCAGATGGGGTGCACCCAGGGTCTTAAGAACTAAGAAAGGTGGTGGCTGAACCTCTTGCTATCCTGTTTAGCCGATCACTAGAAACAGGGAAGTACCCAAAGACTGGAGGATAGCAGATGTAGTCCCCTTATACAAAGTGGGAACAAAGAGAGCGGGGAACTACAGACCAGTCAGCCTCACCTCAGTAGTGGGAAGATCATGGAAGCACTACTGAAGGAGAGATTGGTGGAACATCTGGTTGTCAATGGACTACAGGACCCAAGGCAGCATGGTTTCACCAGGGGAAGGTCATGTCAGACCAACCTCATTGAATTTTTTGACTGGGTGACTAGGGAGGTGGATCAGGGAGGGCAGTGGACAGGGCCTATCTGGACTTCAGCAAGGCCTTTGACACTGTGCCACATAGAAGACTATTGCACAAACTGGGGAATATGGGTGTGGGCAGGACAGTAGTGCGGTGGGTAGGTAACTGGCTGGGCAGCAGGACACAGAGGGTGGTGGTAAATGGCTGTCACTCCACAGAGGGAAGAGTGACCAGTGGGGTACCACAGGGATCAGTGCTGGGACCGGTACTATTCAATATCTTCATCAGTGACATTGCGCAGGACCTAGAAGGCAGAATTTCACTGTTCGCTGATGACACAAAGCTCTGTAACAGAGTAGACACACCAGAGGTGTAGACAGAATGAGAAGGACCTGCAGAAACTTGAAGAATGGTCAGGGTTTGGCAGTTGAAATTCAATGCAAGGAAGTGTAAGATAATGCATATAGGGCACAAAACCCTGGCACAATATATCAGTTGGGGGTGAGGATATAGCAGCACAACAGGAAAGGGATCTTGGAGTTATCATCTCTGATGACCTCCAAGGCAGAAACAGTGTGACAAGGCAGCAGGTAAAGCAAATAGGATGCTGGGATGCATAGGCAGGGAATCACCAGCAGGAAAAGGGAGGTCATAATTCCACTATACAAGACACTAGTGAGGCCGCACCTGGAGTACACTGTGCAGTTCTGGAGACCTTACGTAAGGACATAGACAGGGTAGAGAAGGTTCAGAGGAGGGCAACAAAGATGGTGCATGGATTGCATCACAAGTCCTATGAGGACAGGTTGAAGGCACTGAACATGTACTCCCTGGAGGAGAGGAGAGAGGGATACGATGAGAGACATACAAGTATCTTACAGGGAGGAACAGGGTGCAGGAATCACTATTTTAAGCGAAAAAGATGTTCCAGGACTAGGGGCATGGGATGAAGTTGGAGGAGGCGATTCAGAGGAAGCGTGAGGAAGAATTTCTTCACAGAACGGGTGGTGGACAAGTGGAACACCCTGCCAGAGGAAGTGGTGGGGGCTGAAACAATCACGGGATTTAAGAATGCATGGGATAGACATAAAGGAATTCTGGAGGTCAGGGGTAAGGGGCAACAGACTTCCTGGAAAACATAAACTGAACTTACAAACTTAAATGGGCAGACTGGGTGGGCCATTGGCCCTTATCTGCCGACACTGTCTATGTATCTATGTATGTATTTATGTTTCTATGTAAGTTCAAACCCTCTAGGCCTCCTTAGCAACTGCGGGCTAAAAATCAACTGTCAGCCATGTGCTGCATAATTCTAAAAAAACAGAGGTGCCTATCCATGTTGTGGAACCAAGACAGGGTTCCAGCACATGTCATAGGGCCAGACAAGGGTTCCAGCACATGTCATAGGGCCAGACAAGGGTTCCAGCACGTCATAGGGTCAGACAAGGGTTCCAGTGTGGAACTAAGCTGAGCAGCAGCAAAGCTGTTTGAAAAAAAGTCATACATGGAACTGGTAATACACTCCTATAGTAATCACTGGATTGGCTCCTGCAGTAGCCAGGGAGGTGATTACTATCCAGCACGAACCAGGTTTCATTCAGTAGACAGCAGATGACTGAGGTGATTCCTTTTGTTTGTAGGTGAATGTGGGTGGAAGGAGGGTGGTGTGGGTGACAGAGGTGGTGGTGGTGGGGTGAGGGGTTATCTTTTGTGATTGAAGTACTTTGCGTAGGACTGGAGAGAGGAGGGTGCTATGAGGGTAGGGATGGGGTGTATGCATGCTACAAGGGTGTGGTGAGGAGGATCAAAACATTGCCTTGTACATTGGGATGGTTTAAATACTGTAAAACATTTTTTTTTGTTACACAACCAGTTCAAACCGGTTCTGGGTGGAGGGGGTCCCCACTGTTACAAAAAAATAAAAACGTTGCCATGCAAAGCTGGGTGAAGTCAAGAAAACTTTGTCCAGCTATGCATAGAGTGAAGTGCATATTCAGTAAATCTTTCTTACATGCAATCTCTGTGGGGATATCCTTGGGCAGGCAAGTGGTGGTGGCACACATAAGTAATAATACCCTCCAGGGTGGGTGGTATTGGGAAATACTGGACCGCCCAGGGGCGTAATGAGGCCCAACACCGCAGGCGGAGGGCCTTAGAGCCCCTGGAAAGTCCAGTATTTCCCAGTCTCGCCCACCCTGGAGGGTATTATTGCACTTAGAAAATGGGCCACTATATGATTATATAGTTGAAAATAAAAATTTACTATGTTTAAATCTTAAAACTCTTGGCTGTTTGCTGTATTTTGTAATAATATAGTTCCTTCGCCTGCATTATAATGTTGTGTTTTTCTTATGACCCAAGGACTTGTGTCCTACTAGAGCTTCTGTAGTTGTTACTATGGAGGGGATTGTCATGGTTAACACATACATACACACACACACACACACACACACACACACACACACGGCTCAAGTTAGATGGTTTTCTTTAGGTTTTTTTTGTTCATTCATTCATTTTTTTTATTTATTCAGCCAACATTTTTTTCATTTGTCAATGTATGTGGAACCTGATCGAGGAGCATTGGTGGCGGATGGCTGAGCAGGGAGGAAAAAATGAAAATAATCCTACTAAACACAAGTACATTTCTGTGGTTTCTTGAGGCTATTTTGTTTTGTGGGGTATTCTGTTTGTAGAGAGGACTGGATGTGCCCAGGGAAGAGCTGGGTCAAAACCGGCAACGTCTTTTTTTCATTGACGTTGATTTCACATGAGGGAGAATAAGATCCCAGTCCTGCATTCTGCCTGCCCGTTCTGACTCGCAAAAGTTCAATGCATGGGGTGGACTGCAACAGTAAGATAGGGTTGAAGAAGGATTAGGGAGTGCAGTGTTAAAAAAGTGAAAGAAAAAGAAGAATATGACTGGTATAGCTGTGTTTTCATCTTGGATTTTCTAAGTCTTGAGATGAAAGGGAGTTGGAGGCAGAATGAGTCAGGGAAGCTGTTGCCAGTATCTTGGAGCGTGTGACACGTTAGCGCTGATAATTTAAAAAAAACACTTTTAAACTGTCTGAATAACTATGGTAGGTGAGTGTCGTCCTCCTTAAACCGGAAGCTGGTGTTGTGTTTTGTGTTTTCCTTTTTTATGTGGTTTTGGTGAAGCTAGCAGTCAGGGACATAGTGAGCCCAGCTAAGCGGGAGAAAACAATGCTGGCTGACCAATTTGAAAATTCGGGGTGCCCAATAATATCTTAAGTAATGCGGCACCCCGAATTGGCACTTGTTTTTTAGCACGCTCTATTGAAAAATACCGCATGCTAAAGCAAGTGTACTGGCCAATCAGGATACTAGAATTAGCAGACCCATTTTCTAAAGAAAAGTAGTGCATCATTCACTGGACAATTTTTCTACTTCCTTCTGGCAGAACTACTTATTAGTGCCTCATTTTAATATGTACTATATTATACTGTTACGGCATCAACTAATAACCGAGTTGCCTGTATATGTTGTAACAAATTTTATTTGTAGACCATCATTCCTGAAGAAGTAGCCAGAAGGCTGTGAAATGTTGTGCAGTGTAACCATGGTGGCCCCTGTTTGGTTTAATAAAATAATGCAATATAATACATTTTTGAGTGAGCGGACTCCTGTTTTGGTCTTTTGTTGGAGCTGGTCAAGGCAAGAACCAACTTCCTTATTATGACAGTGTTTTTTTCTTTCTATCCCATACACAACGTCTACCCATACATCCTTATTATCTGCTCAGGAATCTCATTTCATTTATTTTTTTTATGCTGCAGATCAAGATTAACTAAATACCCCATTTTCACAAGCAAACAGCCGTACAGAAAAAATACAATATACAAACATAAAATCACTAGAACATGACAATTTAAAACAATTAGAAACAATAACAGTACAAATTATTAATCAAAAATGTGATTTTTTTATTTCAAAGTTCAAAATATACAAGATAGGTTCTGTGAGAAACAAGTCTTGTTTGCAGAATGTCCCAAGTCAATATTTCAACAAGCAAACAGTTTACAAGTAACATACAATAAAAATAATGCAATGTGCAAAATTCAGCTTGTGAAGCAGGTGCAAACAGATTGATCTATTAAAGAGCACCTTTCCTGGTGCTTATAAGGGTAATTAGGGAGCTCTCTTACCTGAATTGGAGCTCCCATGGGCAGTTAAATAATTTCTTAATTCACCCCTAAAGGAAGGGAAGGGATTGCAATTTAACCCCGAGGGGCTTGCAGCACAATTCCTTTCCACGTCCTTATAATCTGCTCCACCCCTGCACTCTGACATTTTGTGATGTCACTATAGGGTGAGCATGGGGACAATGGGAAGGCTATGCCTGAGGTTCAATGGGCGGAGCTACAACGTCACTCCCCCATTAGGCCTTAAAAAGCCACTCCTCCTGGAATGTTCCAGGATTCGTTTCTTCGTTGCCCCACCATCCACCCCCTCCTCCAGCAGTTTGTCTCTCTTTCCCGTGGACTTCTTCCTAAGCTACCTTTAACCAAGGGAATTATTCCTGCTGCACCAATACGGGGGTCCCTCCTCTAGGGTACCTTGCATCGTACCCCTACAGGGTAGTATATCCCATGGATAGAGAGGTGAACAGCCACAGTGTATCAAAGACAGACAAGCATACATCTCATCCAGTTGCATAACCACAATTGAACATGTTTTCTGTCTGCCAAAGTCAGATAGCGCCTGGCATGTTTCAGATGGCCTAGCACTGACACATTTTGGAAGCGTTTTTGGAAGCTTTTTTTTTTTTCCAACATGTGGCTTGAAAGTTAAGGAGGAGTCAAAAGTGAAACCGAGTTATTTTAACTCAGACACATTTTCCAAGGGATGATTGTTCAAAGAAATAGAAAAAGAGGAATCCAGGGACAATAAGGACTGATGGGAACCAAATAACAGTTTGTGGGATTTTTTTTACTATTTAAAATGAGAAGAAACCATTTAACAACTTTTTCCTGATTTTGTGATGTCACTATAGAATCAGCGTGGGAACGTGCTCCATTCAAGTCTATGGATTGTCATTTTAAAAGCTATTTTTATTATTTTAATTGGACGTTTGGTACAAATTGAAGCCAGCCTTCAAGTAACAACAGCCTTGTTACTTGAATACTGGCTTCGATTGGTACCAAATGTCTGATTAAAAAAGTGAAAATAACTTTTAAAATTATGCTCCATAAACTTGCATGGAGTACGTTCCTGCACTGATCCTATGGTGACATCACAAAACCAGGAAGTGCTAGGACGGATCAGCAAGTCAGGAAGTGGAAGGAATCAAGCGGCTAGCCCCTTCAGGGGCACAATACCATCCCTTCCCTTCCCTAGGGGGCAGATTATTTTGTTTTAAAAAGCCTTAGAAATTCCTTGGAGACCCAATCATGTTTGTTTCCATGCAGTCGTTGTCACTTCACAGAACAGAAGAGATCACAGGTACACATAAAATTTTGACAAAAGTCATAATAAGCAGTATCAGTATCAATATCAACAATATTTTCTAAGAAGAACCAATTGCTGGAATATAAAGCAGAGATAAAGGCCTTCAGGTTTAATTAAAAAAAAAAAAAAGTAAAACAAGCAACCTCTGACCATGTCCAAGACTGGTCCCAACTGCCACAATCAACTTCTACCACCACACCCCCAGTCATCTCCCACCATCCACCCCATCCCTGGTCCTCCTGGGGCAAATGATTAAAACTAGCTGGTATCCAACATTTCTCCCCATCTAGCACCATCTTTCCCAGCCCACCTTGCTTCCCAGTCCATCCCACTGGGCCCTCTACTAAGTAGACACAAATCTAATAGTGGCCACTACTGTTGCCCATTGACAACAGACCATAAGCACTGAAACATAGAAATGAGATGTGACACACAATAACATTTGTTGTTTCGCTCTGGCCTCAAACCATCACGTCCACCATTTCACACTATACATCAGGCTTAATTGGCTTCCACACACCCGCCCTCTATCCCTCCGTGACTGTACATTGGGTGGTGTCATTTATAATATCCTTCATAACCAATTGCGGGGGATACTGAGATGAATTTTCTTTCATATTTGCTGTCCCAAGGGAGAGCAAGTTGAGTGTGAATGGCAGAGCTAGTTTTTTGATGTGAAAGGGTCTGTTTTGTGTAACAACAAAAGGGCAGAGTTTCTGTCATCAAAAGACTCTTACATTATGGGTGTAATAAGTGGTCAAGCTAAAATCAGATGCCTCCTGCCGAGCAGACAACCATGATAATAATAGGACAGAGTCTGAATACACACAACCAGTTCAGACCAATTCTGGGTGGAGGGGGTCCCCACCGTTCACAAGAAATGTCTTGGGTGTGATGTCAGAGAGACGGGGCTGATAATGCAGGCAAGTTGGCCAGCCTGCCGAAAGTATTTCCATCTTGTTTTACTCTGAGTGAGTCAGTTAGTGATGGGACATTGAACTCTTAACATCACGGGTTTGAGTCTGCCATAACTCACAAGATCCCTGTTGAGGGTAAGCATCTACTTCTACTTCTACTTAGAACTTTGTTAGCTCTCAGGTTATTCTATGTGAATCCTATCTAATTCAAATGTTCGGTTTTCCATTTCTGTGGTGTACTAAATTTCCCTAGTCTTTAGAATATATAATCCTGTACAATAGGAAAATATTGTGGAATATTAAATGTTATGTTTATATACTTCATGCTCTCAGTGGCTGTGTTTTTAAAGTTACAGATAACCTGGGATACTAAGCAAGTTTGTGATCCATTTCCAAAGAGACTTGCTACTAAGCTATCTTAAGCAAAGTATTCTTAGCTGTGACTAAAGGGGTGGGTTATTTGCCCTTTAGGAAAGGTTACAGTACTGTGTGAGCAGTGGCTGTGGTGGGATTCTGACCTGAAGATACCTATTTAAGAGTCAAGCTGCGTAGTTGTAGCCTACTAAGGTAACCATTCAGGTGTCTAAAGGGTTGTGAAAACTGGTATTGGGGACTGAGTTCTGGGAGAGAACCTCTCTGTGACAGGTTACCTTAGATATTTAATAATGCACATACATGTTCTTGTTCTTAGCTGGTTTATTTGTATGGCACTCCTTGCACTATGTGTGCCCCATCTCTGTGATGTCACCTCTGGGTGTATTGTGATTGTATTAATATAGCTATCATTTGCAATATTTATTGTATTGCATATTCCTAGCCATTTTGCTTTTTCATCCTGACATTTGCCCTTAGCTCTTGTTTATGGCATTATTCTCCCGACAACCTTTGTATTTGAATTTCTAATCATCACCTTGGATCATGTTTTTTTTTAATTCAGAATGCTTTATGGATATTAGCACATACACATACAGTGAACAGACTTTACAGTGACATCTCATACCCCCTGTATCTAACTTGGGGGGGAGTAAATACAGTGTTAAGGTAGGTACAGAGCATCAAACTAGAATACAAAGCTATGCTATCACAGTGAATAATACTTGAAAAATATAGAGATGCCCAGTCCCCATGACATCAGTATGTAAGTGGTATGAGCTAAGTTTAGAAGTCTCCTTCCCCTAATTTCTGTGGGAAGGTATAAAGGGGTGAAGCTTGCCCCATCTTTTTCCAAAGGGGCCATCCAATTCCGAAAGCTAGCAATCACTCTTTCCATCCAAAGGTTGAGCAAAAGCTCTTGCAACCACTCATTACAGGTGACAGGTTCTTAATCTAACCAGTGTCTAAGAATAACCCTGTTAGCCGAGGCTGTAATCATTGTCATGTGGCATTTTATTTCTGTTACAGTAAACTGTGCCATAATAATCTACAGTGCAGCTCTCCGGAGAGAACAGGTCTTCCAAACCCAGCAGAGGATCCACTCCAGCTCTGCTATTGTCCCACGTGCTGCAAACTATTACATCCTCATGGATGTGAGTAAATGATCCTTTTGTTTCCCCATATCTGGTACATGTGTCAGTGTTTGCTCATTTTCATCAGTTTAGTCAAGAGTAAAATAAAGGTTGTTGAACTGTAGTTTTTCTTTCTTGAAAAATATTTATACACATCAGAGCAGATTTGTTTCAATTGAAATTGGGTAGCTTGTAAAGCAGCATTCCAGTAGGGGCATCTGCCGTCCGAACTTAGATAGGATTTGTCAAAAATGCTGCCTACAGGTGGGCTATTGAATGCCTCTGGGATACAGCATTGGTTATGGTGGAGAGTAATCCATATGGTCTGTCTCCCATGGAATGGGCCCCAGATGTTGTACCATGGCATGGGTAATTTGTAGGAATGTGAAAGCGTAGTGATTTGTGAGATTGTGGATGATTTGAAATGTCTGGAAGGAGACCAGTCACACACACACACACACACACACCAGGTGTGACAAAGTAGGGAGATTAACACCAGGCAGGAATGAGTCCCTAATGGGGTGTGTGTTAATCTTAAAGTTAAGACTACTGAATACAGGTTGTGACAGATCTTTAGTAAAATTAATTAGAAACATAGACTTTGACGGCAGATAAGGACTGCTTGGCCCATCTAGTCTGCCCATTTCCCTACCTACAGGATAGGCCGCAGATTCTAGTTAACCAACAGCCTATTTCTTCCTAACCCCCACAAGAATTGCCTTATTTCTGTCCCATGCATTCTTGAATTCTCCCACAGTTTTAGACCCCACAACCTCCTCAGGACGGCTGTTCCATGGATCCACTACCCTCTCTGTGAAATAATACTTCCTCCATTGCCCCTGAACCACCCTCCTCTATCTTTAAATTGTGTCCCCTTGTTCTTGCATGTCTCTTTTTCTGAAAGATGCTACCCTCTTGGACTTTGTTGATTCCACTGAGGTACTTAAAAGTTTCTATCATGTCCCCCCTCTCCCTTCTTTCCTCAAGGGTATACATATTAAGCTCCTTTAGTCTATCCTCATACGGCTTCTCTTGCAGACCCTGCACCATTTTAGTTGCCCTCCTCTGGACTGCCTCTATCCTGTCTATGTCCTTGCGGAGATGGGGTCTCCAGAACTGGACACAGTACTCCAGATGGGGTCTCACCAACTGTCTGTACAGAGGGATAACAACTTCCTGTTTTCTGCTGATGATGCCTCTCCTTATACATCCCAGTATACCCCCAGCCCTCCCTACTGCCTTCTCACATTGCTTACTAACCTTAAGGTCATCTGATATGATTACCCCCAGGTCCCTTTCCTTTTTTGTTGTTGTTACTACCGTCCCCCCCCCCCAATTGTGAATTCCTAAGATTTTGGCCAATTGTGCTTTCGCTCTAAGTGAGATGGGTGGGACTGAGTGTTTAAGGGTACTGGGCAGTGTTTGGCGAGATGTTTAGATAAGAGTTTGGGGGGGAATGGCTTTTGCTTCACATCTGTGTCTTTCTACAGTGAGCCATTGAGGGAAGTGTCCCTGTGCTGCATCCGTCGCTTCATCCCCATTCCACTAAAGGAATTTGCTAGTTTGAGCTGCCAAGTAGAGGGGTAGACACAATCCTCCCATTTCTTTCGGTGCTGACAACTTGTGGTATGCCCATCTGGACACTTTGCCTTTCCACTGAAATTTGGTAATTACAGAGTGGAACGTTTTAAACCAGGACATAGGGAGGAACACATTTAACATACTTATTGGGTATAAGACCCTAGGCAGAATATTCATTTGAATGATATCTATGCATCCCAGTGTCAGTGGCTCAGTAGGTAGCACACTCACCTCTGAGGCCGGGAGATCAGAGGGCTGTGGGTTCAGTTCCCACATCTGGCACTTGGGTTAATATCCCAGTACTGACACTGTAGTGCAGCATGAGAGGGGTGCTGCACTTCTGAGGTGCCGTCTTTCGGATGAGACGTTAAACCGAGGTCCCATCTGCCTGGATTGGTGGTAGTTCAGGTGGATGTTAAAGATCCCATGGCACTTATCGAAAAGAGTAGGGGAATTTCCCCGGTGTCCTGGCCAAATTTACCTCATTCACTAAAAATACCACCAACAGCTTAATCTGGTTCAAGGTCAGTTGGCATTCATCTGTATCCCCCTCCCCCGGGTCGTGCCTGAAAATAGGCAGGATTTGTCTAGTGCACTTACCCAGTCAACAAAAGCTAAATAAATAAATAAAATAAATCCCCAAAGTGTCAGTGGGAGTGAGGCCCACCTTTCCAGGTCTTGGTGGTTGACTGTGACTAGGTCACCTTGGTTACACTTTTTAATGGAAGCAGCATGATCAGACAGTTCTATGCCCAACTAGCAAAGTTGTCTGGGAGACCACAGCAACCCCAGATTCATTATTTCCTGTTTGGTGACCTCAGCATTCAGGGGTATAACTTAAGTCTTAAAAATGTTTAATTTATAGTTCGATAGTGTACCATATTATTGAATGGCTATTAACGCTGCAGGGATTGATTGATTCAGGCTGCAGACATGTCAGAGTATTTCATCAGCATGTGTTGCTTGTCCTAGAAGAATACCCTTGGACAGCTGGATGATGTTTCAGTTTTAGGATCAGTGGTTCTGTGTACAGGTTGAATAGTAAGGGGAAAAGAGTACATCCCCACCTTGTATCCCGCTACAGTTCTATGGGATCAGAGAAAATGCCATTGCAGTAGATGTGAGCCTTGGGTTTTGTGTGGAGTATTCTAAACCAGTCAATAAAGCTGTTCAGGAACCTGAACTTTGTAAGTTCTGCAAAAAGGAAGTCCCAAGAGACCAAGCCAAAAGCTTTCTCCACATCTAGGGAGACCAGGGCTGCCAGGATTTCTGGCTCCACAGACACGGAGAGAATGTCCTATGTGACTCTAAGCCAGTCCGCTCAGGTGTCCTGCAAGGTTCTGTATTGGGCCCACTCCTGTTTAGTCTCTTCTTGAATAATCTCCCAAGCTCCTGCCACAAATCAGTGCTACTCTATGCTGATGACACAGCGATATTCACAAGAAACACGGATCCAAGCCTCCTTGAAAACCAACTGCAACTTGGCTTTGCTTGTGTTGAGAAGTGGTTTAGTGATCACAAGGTGATACTAAACTATAAAAAAAACTGAAGTCATGCTCTTCAGTAGCTCCTATAATAAACACAAATGCTGCCCGTTGATCATTAGTAACTGCCATGGAATTGCTCTGTAACATGTACCTCACTTCAAATACCTTGAAGTAACCATCGACAGCACTTTATCTTATGGGGCACGCATTGACAGCATTGCCAGCGTGGTGAATATACATATTGGTCTACTCTATAAAAACAAGAACTGCCTGACTCTAGAAGCTTTAAGATTGGCTGTTGAGAGTTCAGTGATTTCCATCATAGACTATGGTCTAATCAGTTACGGCTGTGTCACAGACACAGCCCTTCGG
This sequence comes from Neoceratodus forsteri, assembly GCA_016271365.2. Taxonomy (NCBI): domain Eukaryota; kingdom Metazoa; phylum Chordata; order Ceratodontiformes; family Ceratodontidae; genus Neoceratodus; species Neoceratodus forsteri. The sequence goes on along the minus strand of JADMNL010000024.1, from coordinate 30,408,376 downwards.
CGCATTTCTATCACTCTTAAAAAAAGCATGTAGGCTCATATCTGGTGACCCATGCTGTATTCATACAAGCATCCTCTATGCCCAGACCAGCTGGTTGCAATTAAAAGGGCGAATACAATACCAATCCTGCCTACTGGCCAAGAAAATAACCCTTGGTCTCCTCCCACCAGGGGTACAAGAACTGTTAAGCCCTTTCCGCAATTCCCAATGCACTCGTGGTGGTATCCTGTGAACACTGCGACCATGACTGAGTAACTGCAAAAATGGCAACTCAATCATGGCACCAGTGTTCTGGGCTACCTGGCAGGGTAGCGACAGGATACCACTGTGGGAGAAGATGGCTACAGAAAGTATACAAGTGGGGGGAAGACCACACCACATGCAGGGTGGAAGGGGAGGGAGGGTATGTGGGAGGTAGTGTGGTGGTCAGCTGCTGAGCTGGCCGTGTGGCATGGTGGGTAGGATGGCAGGCAGGGGTTGGGAGGATGCCGGGTTCAGTTCTGGGGCGGGCATCGCTTTTTGCATCGGACCATTTTTTTTTTTTTACGTTTTACACACACCCCTGACATGCACCCCCCACTATAGTTGAGAATCTTTAGTTAGGGGGTACTGGGGCAGCTGCCCCCCGCATATGTTGCAGTCCCATTGCTGCATTTAGAGTCACTGCAAGTGTACATCGACGTTATTTATTTTTGGTGATGTACACTCACCAAATGGGTTATGACATGGAACCCTCATGGTTCAGAGCTTTATCTACTCCAGGTGCCACGCTGCCGAACTTCCTAGGGGCAAAAATCGTTCACCTACAGAGCCCCACTTTGGGTTAACGCTCTCCCCAGTGACATCTGTACTGAAACCAAGCTTGGCCCTTTTAAAACAAAGCTTCAACATCACCTTACAGTAGATATGAGCAGTGACTGCTTCCTCTAATCTTCCCCCACCAAGCTGTGACTCTCTAGCACTTGCCCAATAGCTGCTGCATTATGCACTTTACTTGCCATCTCCCTCCCTCACACATCTTCACCACTTTCCACCTTCCCACTACCCCCTTCCACCTATTCCTCATTCTCCTTCTCTTCCTAGTCCCACCCTCCCCTCCCCCTCCTTCCTTATGCACACTGTTATGTTCACCCTGTCAGGACAAGGCCGTTTGACTACATCCCGTTACTTGTATGTTTCTGCCTCCCTCTGTGATGTTTAGCTAGGTGTCTGTTGATGAACTGTATCCTTGCACATTTATGATTTGTACACTTGTCAAATATTTTGTATTCTCTATCCTTATTGTTTAATCTGTTTGTTTATCTTGCTGACATGGAACCTCCAGAAAAGAGCTCATAACATAAAAGTATTTGTAATCCAAGACTTTAATAAATAAAAAAAACATAAAATAAAATAGAAAATGTGCACCAGTTTTTTTAAAGTGGTCTGAGACGTTCCAACCTAGCAAGAAACCCTACCTGTTCTGGGCCAGTAAAGTAACCCCAGAGAGAGTTAACTTATGTTGCCAACACTTTTGCCATGTATTCATATCAATCAATCAATCAAAGCTTTATTTTTTAAAAGCACCTTTCCAAAACCAAAGCGCTTTAACAATAAATAAATCAAATACATAAAGTTAAAACAACATCCTAAAATCAATTAATAAAATATACTTCAAAATCCGGATACGCCAGACTAAATAAATGCGTTTTTAAGGCTAACTTAAAGCTTTGAATGGTCAGGCAATCTCGCACCCGATGAGGTAGAGAATTCCACAGGGTTGGGGCCACAAAACTAAATGATCTAGCCCCAGATGTCTTTAAACGAACCCTGGGAATCTCCAGCAATCCCTCATCGGTGGATCGGAGTGGACAAGAGGGACAGTAGGGACAAAGAAGATCTTGCAGGTAGGTAGGTCCCTGATCGTGTAGGGCCTTATAGGTCAGCAAACCGACCTTGAAGGTAATCCACCACTGTATTGGCAGCCAGTGCAGTCCGTGGAGGACATGTGTTATATGACTGGTCCTAGACATACCAGTCAAAAGCCTGACCACCACATTCTGCACTAACTGTAAGCGGCGGATATCCACCCCTGGTAGCCCTAGGTACAGGGCGTTGCAGTAGTCCAGGCGAGAGGTAACAAAGGCGTGGACCAACATTGGAAGGTCATCAGTGGGAACCAGATGCTTCACCCGGGCTATATTCCTCACATTGTAGAAAGAGGTTTTGACAACAGCCAACACCTGATGTTTAAGGGTTAGGCGATCATCAAATATAACGCCCAAGTTCCGCACCCGGTCTGAGGTAGCTAACTGGTAGATATCTTGGTAGATAATGAGAAATAGGGTGGTAGTTTGCTGCCCTCTCTGTGGCCCTGTTGGACTTTGAGAATAAAATAATCATTGCTTCCATGAGTGCATAGTATGTAGTTAAAGTTAAAGTAGGAGGCAGTATAGCGCAGTGGGTTAAGGCTCTGAGCTGCAGATCTGGAGACCTGGGTTTGAATCCCACAGCCACCTAGGTGCATACTGTGTGATCCTGAGCAGGTCACTTAACTTCCTTGTGCTCCCAGGTCGCATCTGGAAACAAGCTTCGGCTTAGTGTGCTACTCCTGGTTAAACAATGTTCCCTTTCCCTTTAAAGGCCTATGTTAAAAACAGAGTTATTTCTGGGGTGAATGCTTTGTAGAAATAGGCTGTGAAGCTGTCCAGCCCAGGGGCTCTGTTTAGGGTGAGAGATTTAATAGTCACCATAACTTCAGATTGGGAGATAGGTGCCACTAGCTTCTACTTGTGTTCCAGGAGCAGAATAAGGAGGATTACAGTCTCCAGATGGGCTCTATACATGCTGCCAAGTTGGAGTCTGGAGGCCGGGTGTAGACAGTCTGGTGGAAGGTGGTGAATTCTTTAACTACTTCCCTAGGCAGTGTTTTTAAGCTCGAGTCTATTCCAGATTGCACAGCTGTAATGAGCCTTGCTGCTTCTTGTTTCTTAAGCCTAATTGCCATTAGCCTACCAGCTTCCTCCCTCTGGTCTACGTAGGCGGTATGCATTTTAAAAGTGCAGGTTCTGCCTGCTCCCTGAGGAGTAGGGTATATTTGCCTCTCAACTGATGTAACTGAGTCGAGGTTTTATCTGCCGAGTTTGGGCCCAGTTTAGACTCCAATTGTCTAATTTGGGGCAGGAGGTCATTGATGGTTTTCTCCCACTCCTCCTTCCTTTCAGAGGCAAGGCAGATGTGTTCCCCTCAAATAGTGTATTTAAATGCCACCCATTCTGTAACAAGTTTGCCTGTGGAGCCCAGGTTAGTGTGCATAAATTGGTAACTCTCTCCCTCATATGGTTCACAATAACTCTGTCTTTCAGAAGTGGTCCATTGAGCCCCCACATGGTGTCTCTGTCTGATCTTTGTGTGAAGGCATGCTGCAGCATAATGGGGAACTGCTCTGATATAACTCGGGCTAAGAACTGACATTTTTGCAGATCATGTAAGAGGTTTTTTTTTTTACACATGTCTATGTCTTCTGTTGGCACCCTTTGCAAACTGTGTGAGAGGCCTTTCGGCACCATGCATTTCTGCTTAATGTTGAACCAGCATTATATTCTGTGGTGATTTGCATATGCAGCCCATGATGCTTTGCATTGCGGGGGTGTGTGTGATTTTGTGGTTTTTTATATATGTATTTGCTCTGTATGCCCCCTTGTTCTGTCCGTCAGCCTCCTTTCTTCAGGGAGCCCTGGGCTGTGTGCATTCCCATAGCTCCACCCCGGGTAACTCCTCAGGGGTGCCGGTGAAACAACCCCCATCCCGTGGTCCCCCCCCCGGGTGGAGGAACCCCTTTGTTCCCCAGTCCATGAGTGTGTCTGGTGGTCCGACCAGCCCCCAAGGTAGCTGGTTATGGAGTCTCAGGACAGCCAGGTCCCGTCTACAGTTGGCTGGTGCAAGGGGGTTTCCCGCTTTTTGGTTCCACCCTGCTGACACTGACGCTCATGAGGATCCAAGGAGGTAGAGCACATTATGAAAATGCCAGCAGAAATAGGCCTTACGGTCTGTCGAGTCTGCTCAATTGTGCAGCTAGCCCCTCCTCTCGCAGCTGCCCCTCCCACTCCTCCCTTCCCCTCCTTATATTTACCCTCCCATTCACCCTGTCCCATCCCCTCTTGAAACTTCCCACAATCTTACAGGCCACCACATTGAGACATGCTGGTACTCTTTGATCCCAGTCAATGTCCTCCCACCCAGATTCCTGCTGTCCCGCTGCACCTTCATCTGTGATCACCCAGCTGGCAGTAAAGCGGTGGGACACGCAGCCCACCCTCTCCAGAAGAGGAGAGCAGCCTGTTGGGCACTCAATACCTCTCCTTCTAGCCAGCCCTCCAGCAACCCGAGATTGCTCCCGATCCCGGGTCGCTTGCGTCACAAGTGATAGTGTTACAGCTGCACTAGTGGGCCGGCCATGTAGGAGTGTTTGACTTTGCTTAATTGGGTAAAGTCATTGAGCTTCATTCATTTACAGTGATGCCCATCAGCAATAAAAAAGTTACAATTTACACTTTTACATACAAAAAATAAAAAATGTACATAGATACATATGTTACACATTTTCAATCAAACAATTAAAAAAGAAGATAGCAAGACAGTGGCCTACAGAATTTAGCTAATATTTTAGGGTTGGATTATTTCTTACCCAGTTTCTCTACACTTGTCACAAGGTTGTGGGGCTGACAGGAAACAGTTTTTCATAGACCTCGAAGTTGGCAATTTTGAGCTCTTAGAATGAAAGCTAACTGGTAAGGAGTTCCACTCCCTTGGAATCATATTACTATAGTAATGTGTGGCCTTCAAGGTTTTAACCTTAGATGTCAATTCTACCTGGCCTGCACTCCTTAAAAACCCTATCTTTTTTTTTTTTTTTCAACTTTCTTTCCTCGGTCATGGTCAGGAGCCTCTCTCAGGCATCCAACCTTGCTCCTGCCCTGCCTGAAGTCCCCTCCAGCCGTACCTTCCTCTCTCCATCCCGCCTACAGCTGGCACCCCCAGTTTAACCCCTCTGGGGTGGGGCCGCCCCTCCTACCTTGGGAGCTCTCACATACACACAGACTCCAGCTGCAGACGTGAGCCTCGGGCGGAGGATCTGCAAAGGTCGGCAGAGTCGGACCTGGTCGTGGGCATGGGGGATTGGTGCCGTCGCCTACCCCTGGAACTGGGTGTTTCCATTTTCTCCCTGCTTCCTCCTTTTCCCTTGCATGGGCACCCCCGACATCATGCACACGGCAACCCTGCCAACGTCAGCCACGCTAATGTGTGCTGTCTACACACTGCAGCGCCCCCGATCTCCACCGGGAGCCACTGGTGCGCCAGACAAACCTCAGCCCGCCCCCGGGAGAGGAGAGCCATCCATCGGACGCTCAATCCTCTCCCTCCCCTGCCAACCCCCATCGACCTAGGCTCGTTCCCGAACCCGGCTCGCCGGCATGACGCGAGGTGTGGCGTCCAGCACCTCAACCCTCAGCGCCACCGGGCTGGCCTAAAAACCCTATCTTGGTCTTAAGGTTAAACACTCATGGGACTTCTCTCCTTAAGGCAAATTGGAGCTTATGCAACCTTCTTCTCTCATTTCATGACATCCAGTCTAACTGATTAAATAGCTGACACCTATGCACATCATGTGGGCTATTATTTACAAACCTCACCATCCTTTTGTATAGTACATCAAGTTTAGACAACTTTTCCTGTGTACTACTATCATACACTGCTGTATCTCTGCGTAGTCTAAAATTGGTAACATTTGCATTTGATTTATTTTTAGCCTTGTTTCAGAATCTAAACAACTTTTATGTCAGTAGAGTATTCCTATACATTTCCCAACTTTGTTTATCAAGTTGTTTACATGTAGACTTCCTGATCCTATGGGATCCATCCAAAATTCCAAGTATTTATTTTAACATACTCTGTAGTATGCCGCAGCAGACCTACTGAATAAAGCAATGTAATTTCAACGGCAATTAGTCCCCTTTGTCATACAGGAAACTGTGGCATTCACGTCATCCTGGCAGTGTCACATTTTCCTGAATAACAAAGGAGACTAATTACCATTGAAATTACATTGCTTTATTCAGTAGGTCTGCTCCAGCATTCTGCAGAGTGTTACAAAATGCTGCAGAATTGCATTTCATCCTGGGGGACGCCACTGTATATCCATTAACCTGCTGTTTTTTATTGCCATCTAAAGTATTTATGTTTAAATGGGTATTACCAAGGATGCCTAATTTACTGACTGACCCAAATAACATTATATTTGTTTTAGAGGAATTCAACTTTAATGAGGATGAGTTAAGAGAGGACTGCAGGCAGTCAAAGACCTTTTATAGACATGGCTGGACTTCCACTACAGAGTCATCAGTGGTGTACACCACTATACCATCCCAAAAGTTGGTAGTTCACACCTCCAATGAACTCCCCCAACCCCCTTAAGTACAGAGTGAAAAGTAAGGGTCCCAACATGGACCCTTGTGGGACTCCTTGTTTGATAACTAAATCCCCCGATTGCTTTTCGTTCGCTATGGTCCTCTGTTCCCTACCTGTCAGGTAACTTCTAAACCATGCCAAGGAGCAAGTATTCAGCCCTGCCTTCCCCAGTTTCTTTAAAACTGACTCATGGTCCACTGTGTTAAAGGCTTTGGACAAGCCAACAAACATGGCACCGGTTACCTTACCCAGTTCCATTGCTTTGTTGACATCGTCCAAGAACCTCAACACAGTGGTAACTGTATTGTATTTTTTGCAAAAGCCTGACTGATATTTGTCAAACAGGTCTTCGCCCTCCACAAATGCTCGCAACTGTCTGCCACAAATCTTTCTAACAGTTTTGAAAGTAGGGAGATTGGCCTGTAATTAATCATCAGGTCTGGGCTGTTGCCCCCCCCCCTTAAAAATGAGTGTTTGGCTAAGAAGCAAGTAGTCGATACAAGATAAGGAGGCATGAGGTGTAGAAAAAGAAGTGCAATCCCTAGTGGAGGGATATAACATTCTCCAGGGGTCAGAGAGTCCCAGTGAGTCTATAAAGTCTTGAACTGCCCTTTGGCTGGTGATAGGCCTCTTTTCCTTGCCCTGGATCTGTCAAGTTCATTGCTGATTACTAAGTTCCAGTCTCCGGCCAGGAGAGGGAGGATATATAGATGGAGGAAAAGATGTTGAGCAACCCCATGAAAAACTCTGAACTATCCATATTCGGACCATAGACATTACCGAGTATGACCTCAATGTTGTCTAGGAGACCTATTAAGAAGAGGTGTCTTCCCTGTGTATCAGGTGTAGAGTAGGAAAATTGGTATCTGGTATTTTTGCCAATTAGGGTCACAACCCACTTCTGCATGGTGCCCATCCCCCACCTCATATGCATTCACTTCTAAAGAAAAATGCTAACTCTTCCCTTAAGTGGGTCTCTTGGAGCATGGCTATAGTAGCAAAATGCCTTTTGATATGTTTAAGACATTGCTGCTGTTTCATTATATTCCTAGCTCCATTAACAGCCTCATTAAAAATCACATTAAGTATTTAAAATTATTACTCATTATTATAAGTCTATTTTTACCAAAGAAATCTAGCTCAAACTTCAAGAATCCAGCAAGAGATTTATTATAAAAACAATTAAAGTTAATTCATTACTTACAAATTCTGCGTATAGAAAAAATGTAAAATGCACAATGCACAATATTATAGCTGATACCGCCTCAAACAGACTAGCCTCTGTGCTTCGGGGCAGTGCAACCCCTTCCTTAGGAGGCCTCATTATTATAAGTCAACAGATCATTAAAACTACACCTTTGAAGAGCTTATTACACCTTCAACATTGTGCCTTGTGCCACTGAAAATTTCCCATGGTTAAGCCCCTACCCCTTGTCTCTCCCCCTCCTCCCACACACAGTTAAACCCCATATAACTAACACACAATAACCAACAGAGCTATGAAGACAAGTAACAAATATCAAATATCAACAAACAGGTAACACAAAACAGGTATCTCACCACTCTTGAGGCAATATGTTCCATTAGGTGGTATCAACAGTCCCCCAGGTCCTTGTGACCACTTCTCCCAAAGTTGGTCTGTATGCTTAGCCACGAGCGAGACTCATCAGCTCCATGGAGGACCATGCATATATGCAATAAAGTAGCGAAGGCATTTGGCCCTGCCCCCAACTATTATTATCCCTGGATTGCCACTGATTGTCAATAAAACAATATGAGTGACCTTCATAGCTATACTATGTGGATATCACAACTGGAAATATATCACAGGTTGGTAGTTAGTAGTAGGTGGTTTTCAAGCAATGGGTTGCTGGGCATTCCATTCCTGGAATGAGTAAATTAAGGGGAGTGGTATTTGTACATATTTGCCATGGTACATGTCCAACTTCTGACCCCATCTCCCTATTCAAGGGGCATAACAGAGTGCGGAGACCATGGGTACTGTTGCCTTGTGCCCCTCACCCAAGCCTTTAGGCAGACAACCTGAGCAGCCCTGTTCCCACCAGCCAGTGGAGGATATACTCCGCCATGCCATCTCCCCTTACCCTTGATTCTACAGCGAGTAGGCAGTTCATCATATGTACTGAGCCTATGCTTACCCAGCCATTATAGCTCATTTACTGTGGATGCAGTTTGAGGTGGGTCTGGGATGTATACCTTGGCTGGCTAGACTCCACAAGCCTCCAGTATGTAGACTGCAGCTTTCTGGCCAACCATACACTTGCTGGGAGCGCCCATAACCCGGTATTGCATGTTTGATGTTTACAGACTTTCCTAGAGAAGGCATGCCTCTTGTGTCTCTAGTTTAAACACTGAGCTGTACAAGATACAAGCCCACTTCAGCCAACCCCCCTAGCATCTTTATGATCATGCAGACAGTTTAATTTTGAGTACTTGCAATATGGTTTTAGGATTAGGGGCAATTATCACACAGAGCAACAAAGAACCCTTCAAGTTATATATGCCCTAAGCAATAGCCACCTTATTTTAAAGAGACACAACAGAAGAAAAAAATCTTTCTTTTTTTTTTTTTAGACCTTGCCTGAGCAGCATGAAAGTTGTCCATATTAGAATAGTCATTAACGTGTACAGTCCAAAAAGTCCTGATCTTCACTTGCTGAATCCTGCGAGTGTGCCAGTGTGGAACTGTTTCTCCTTGAGGGTTCCCCCTCGACCATGCACACAATCACACAGAGCCTATATGCATGGGGGCCTTGTTTTGTTCCAGGTCTCCTTGAGTGTTCGTACACTCGCATAAACTCCTAGGAGAAGGTTGAGGCACGTGAGGGGCAGCATGACTGGCACCATGTTTCAGAGATAGTGTGGCCAATGTTCAATACAGTGGCAAGGCAGACTGAGCAATCACAGACCCACAAACAACCTAAAACAAAAACAGTGAGTGCAAACAGGTTACCTCCATTTCAGTAGGTTTAGTGATTCTGTAACAACTCAACTGTTTGGCCGTGCTGTCCCCTCATGCAAAATCTCTTTCAGTGTGGCAAAGTTTTGGGATGCAGCTGTGAGAAATTACCAGTAATGTTCTATTAATGTCCAGGATCATGCTGTAGTCTTAAGCTGGCTGTACCAGCCTCAATGCGGAAGGTTTCTGGGAGGAAGCAAGAGGCTCAGGAAATGCAGAGGGAGGTCAGTCTTTGCTTCCCCAGCTGAGCTGCATTGAAGGGTTCCTTTCTCAGAGTTTATGATAAGCTTTGCTGGGTATACCACCTTAACTTTTATAGATGCTGCCTACAGTTTGACTTGATATCCTTATACTCAGCTTATTTAGCCCTAGTCTGGGGGGCTAAGGTCGCTAAACAGCCACATTCTTTGGCCCTCCCATAGGATTTGTTTTATGGTTCTAACTTTGTTCTGAATATAGAGTTTGTCAAGGTAATTTAGCAATCAGAACATTATGGACAAGTCGGCCTGGTGGCACTGAGGGTTGAGGCGCTGGACACCACACCTCACTCCACGCTGGTGACCCAGGTTTGGGAATGAGCCCAGGTCATCGGGGGTTGGCAGTGGAGGACTAGGCTTGAGTGTCCGATGACAGCTCTCCTAGTCCTGGGGAGAAGGGGTGGATGCACGCCGTGTTCTGCTGGTCCCTGGGGACACCCGGAGGTACTGCAGTTGCGTGGGTGATCAGCTGGGGGAAGCACGGCAGACATGCCAGTGCATGGACATCATTGCACATCCGTGCTTCCATCGGGGGGAAAAACAGGGGGAAAATGGCAGCACGAGTCCTCGGCAGCTTGGTGGCTGCAGTTTCACCAACGACGATGCCTGGAAGGCATGTGCTGGTAATGGATCCTCGACAGGTGTGGGGGCTGAGAGGGGTGCCCCCTTCAACGGTGTAGTTGCGTATACCAGCTGGGCATGTTAGCTTCGGGGTTAGTGGTGAAAGGAGAAGCGGTGGCTGGATATAAGGCAGGACTGTGGCTGCAGATAAACACTCTTAAATGATAAAAAAAAAAAAAAAAGGATTATGGACATGCTTTTTCTGGTTGTGTCACAGGGCAACACACCCGATGAGCCCTTTCAATTATATATGTGGCTCCATTTAGGGAGCGACCCACTATTCTTTCACAAAGTTATTTGATTAAATTAATAGTATCCGTCCCTTCTGCTCTCTCAGGGAGGCTGACCACAACCAAACTGTTGCAGCGGCTTCTCCATTACTGATCCTTGAGCCTTTCTTCAAGTTTGGTGATTCTGAGCCTCATGTGAACTAGGTCAGGGTCCGGACATGTGGCTGTATTCACAAGGGAGCTAATCCTCACCTCGGCATCTGTCCTGTGGTGGGTCAGCTCCATGATGGCAGGCTTGATTGTTTTAAAGTCTCGTGATAGATTCATCAACATTTCTTTGATGGAACCCCAGCTCCCAAAAAAAAACTGTCAAGGGCATCCAGACCAAATGACTTGTTTGGGGAGTGTCAGAGGCAGCGTAGGGGAACAGTCCAGCCTGTGTCTTTTGGCAGACTGCAATTGGTCAGTGGAGTCGGCGCACCAGTGAGCTCCATTCCTTCCTCATCTGATGCCATTTGTTGTAACCCAAGATAGGTTTCCAAGTCCCTTGAGCTTTTTTCGCCATTTTGTGCTTTTCAATTTGGTGGGGAAAAAAATGCCTTTTTTAATGAAAGTACTGCAGGTCTCCCACGGAGTGGGTGCGAGTGCTGCTGCTCCTTAGCTAGGCATCACATGACTGTCTTGGACCAGGCTTTAATGTACGTTTATGCTGCTTTTCTGTATTGCTATCACAGTTGTAACCTTCCAGGTTGTGCCTAAAAATAGGCCTTTGACTGTCTACTGCACTTAACTGGTAAATAAAAACTTAATAAATAAATATGCATACTGTGACCCTGTTAATCAGTCTATTATGCCTCTGGGGGAAAATATACATAATTATTATTATATTCCTATATTTGTTTGTTTGTTTTGTTATTTGTTTTACTAGATAAGAAGACTGGGATTGGACCATTTTTGGCAGCACCTGGGTACAACATAAAAGAAAATTCAATTTTTTTGCATGATAAATAGCAATGAAAGTTATCTTACAAACTTACAAGAAGCACTTACATGCAAAATAGCTTTACAAATATTTATACATGCTAGATTTAAAAAGCTTTAGTGTACATGAAAAATTGAGTTTGAATGGGACGTTGTTAAAAGGTTTTAAGCTCTAGTAATAGAAGACTTTTTCAACTGTTTAAGCTCTACAAACTTTCTCATAATACATTTACTGTGTACCAGCCAGGAGTGTAGCCAGAAATTTCCATTTTGTACACAGTCTCTAACAGTTACACCCCCCCAATTAAAAAATGTACACATCCTTTCCAAATGGCACCCTCTTCCAAACAAGTCAGATTGTTGTCAGATGACCCCTCTACTCTCCAAAGAGGTTATACGTGTATTGAACACTCCTCAGTGGCCTACACTAACCCAAATACTACAGATTAGAATGATAATATTAACAGAGTGCTTATGGTTTGTGACAAACACTCAACAAAACTGTACACAAATGTGTACAGTGAGTATGCCTGTCTATATCCTTGGTACCAGCTCTCAGTGAAGCAGCCTGAAGATATTCTTGAAAATGTTCAAATATTATGGGCCAGATTTTCAAAGGCAGGGGATGATGCACAGTGTTTGCATCAAACAGGAATGACACAAGGGGCACCCTGCACCACACAGTGTGTCATTCCCAATTTTGGAATGCAGCCTGTGCCAGATGTGGGGCCACCTGCACCACAGTGGCTTACGGTGAGCATACGACTGTGCTATACCCAACAGAGGCTTGCACCACAAAAGTGATGCAGCATACTCTACTGCAGGATTCAAAAGGCCCACCAAAGGCCACAAGCCTCACCCATGGTTAGATCAGCCAGAGCTGGTCTAACAGAATGTCAGCAATGGGGCAGTAGTCTGTAGGAAGGCACGGTGAACATCCAGTGCAATACGGGAAGCTGGAGTGACCAGAAGCAGAATGCCACACATCACTGCAAATCTACAACAGGCAGGCACAGGTGGGTAACTGGAAGCTGCAGTTGTGTTAGGAACTCTGCACATGTATGGCATATACGCCACCGTACAGTGGGACTTGTCACACAGATAGGGATCTGTGTGAACACAGCAGCAGGGGGTGGGAGAACAGACACCTGCCAACAGACGTGCAGACAGGGTAGGTGCAGTCGTGGTGGTGCAGTATGCCACTGCAGGTAATGTGTGGGGGCAAAAACTACATCAGCCCCCTCAGGTGCCACTCATGTCCATATGTATCACCATGGGGTATGTCTATGTGTCACACTGGCACAGAGAGTAGCACTCTTTGGGGGAAGATGATACTGTGTGGTGGGTACTACACATTGGTGAAGTCTCACAGCTGTCAGAGTGTTCACTGTTCAGTGTATAGCCTGTCCTTCTGAACATATCCCCCCCTTTTTCACATGGCAGAGTGCATAGAAGGTGTGCAATGGTTAGGTGTAGATCTGTTGGCAATGTAGATGTCAGATACATCCTTACACATCACATTAATCTCTGAAGTACACACCAATCCATGTCAGGTGACTAATGTGTTGAGAGACAGTATTGACAGCCACTGCAAGGCATGTCCACGTGCCCACAGCGTCTATTCTGGCATGTAATGGTAATAATCCCTCTATGTGCACATCATGAGTAACTGGTGACCAGAATGTGGACGTGCCACAGCTATACTGCAGCCAAAGATGTTCGTTGCTACAGTCCATGGCAGTCCTGAGAAACCTCTCTTCCAGACAACATGCTATAGTATGCACGCATAGTTACTGTTGTCATGGTCTCATCACAACAGGCACTACAGTAGCTCATGTTGTTGACTTATGCTGATTCAGCTACAGCAGCAGGGTACCAGTTCTAATGTGTATCTGGCATTCACTGGACTGTACATTGTCCTCCATCAGTAGGGCATGCCTGTTTAGATTGTGTCACATCCCGTAGGGGTGTTTTGTAATATGGATTGGGTCCTGTGTTTGCTCCCAAAAACTGGTCATTAGTACAGCTGTGCTATTGCACAACACCACTGCCCAGTGGTGGGCCATGTTAATCTGGAATTACCCCCTTGATCTGACTGTCAGCATACTGACCATACGTGATCGCTGGCAGTGGTCCGTGGTGCCTTGCTGAGACATGACTCCATATCCATGCTGCTGTGGCTGCCATGTGCCTGGGTTCACTTCTATTAGCCACTGCACATATGTCTGGGAGCCTGTGACCTCCCGTCAAGACTGGTACAGGACTGTGTTGCAACATACCACTGTTCTCACTATTTAGCACAGCAGTACTGTTTGCATAGTATAACTCATACCTACCATTGCATTAGTGCTACGACACCTGTTAAGCAGGTATATCTGTTCTCTGCCCAGTGTCCACATGTCTTCCACTAGGGCAGGCATTCTATTCTGTTGGGCTGTCTTGTACTCCGACAAACTTATGGAGCTGCCAGTTTTCTGTGTAACCTACTGTTTATCCCATGTTGTCCCCACATAGTACTTGACTACTGCTGTGCAATTCCTCACATCCAGTGGATGTTTTTGTACCAACAGTAGCATGCAGTGCACACATGGGACCGGTTTTCCACAGGAAAGGGCTGTCGGCAGCTACTGTCAAACCCCTCCCATGTGTGTTCCCTTTGATGCAGGGGACTGCTTGAGGCAGCTGTGGGGACTTTGAGGCTGGGATCACTTTGCTTCCAAAATCCGGCACAGGATTCATAGCACACCAGGCTTTGCTGCAGGCAGGTGTTGGGCGCATCTTGTGTCACTCTAACAGGCCCTTTGAAAACTGAGCCCTATGTCTTAATAGATTCAGGTTCTTGTATAGTACAAAATGGTGTGTCCTAGCTAGCAATAATAAGGCAAAATGACATATTGCATTGATAGAAACTCTGCACCTAATAAAGACTATATCAGTTATATAATACATACTTCTATACTCAGCAGCTGATAAAGGTATTTATTGGATATGAATATTTCTGGCATCAGTTGCTTAAGCAATAATGCCCGACAGGGTGTGCGTCATGCTGGGATAACGTCATGCTTCAGGTGGTTGGTCAAGAGGCTGTAGACTGAGTGCGTCCAACAACTGAGGCATGACGTTATCCCAAATGACACACACCCTGGAGGGCATTATTGCTATTACACAATGGCTCGTTGTTATACATAATAAAAAAATAATTTTAAAGATGTTTTTGTGTGGAAAAATATTTTTGTTTTTTAAGAGAAGATGAAACAATCAAGCAAACAATCTACAGGTTCACAGTGAGCCTGAGACTAGACCCGTGATGATGTACTGGGATAACAGCATGGGTCCAGCCCAAGACTGACCAATCAGAGTCCAGGATTTTTTCTTGTCATTGTATAATAGTCCCTATTCCAATACAGAAAACCAAATTTTAGATTAAATTGTTTAGTACATTAACACTGAGGAGACACAAATAGAATTGGAACCTTAGAAACTTATTCACAAAAGAGTTACGTGTTTCAAGGAACTTTAATATATGACCCCATCTATATTGCTACTTTTAAACAGTTTTAACTGTTAAAAAGGTTAAAAGTTTTATGATAGAACAGAGTTTTAGCAAAACACGGTTTTCTTAGCATGAGTTGCTAACAATGTAGATAGCAACCATGCAGGAGCTTAGGTAAAGGCCGGGGTGTGTGCCTCTTAGCTTCAGCTTTCCTTTGTGTGAAGTTACAACAAGCAATTGCGGGCTACACAGCTTCAAGAAAACCAAAAAAACACATATGGTATGTGTAGTGCCTCAAAGTTGGGGCCCTCTAGTAACCTAGGGAAGCCAGACTAAGGCAGCGATATGTGCGTGCTAGCGGCCTGGGGAACTGAGAAGGCCCTGCTGTACCCTTGCTGTACACAGTAAGTCCCCACCAAACCCCTGCTAGCCATTGCACCAAACCTCTAGTAACCACTGTAGCAAACACACCCCTGTAATCAGTTCCCCTTGCATCCAGCACCCCCTGTAACAGCCTGCATCACAGCTGCACTTTAAAGAAATTTTTTTTTTATTCAGGGACACATTTCTCTCTCTCTATGTCCCGCTGTCTGCTCATACTAAGCATTGCAGGAGCAGTCACCATAAGGGTACAGCACCGTACACCAAGGCCTCAGTCCTTGTCAAGCATGCAGCAAGTATGCAATGCCACTGCCAGCTCAGGGCTCAAGAACGGAACCCTGACCTGATTTGAAAATGGCATTGAGACCACTGGGGCAGATGCAGAGTGTGTGTGAATGTGCATGTGTGTGTGTGAGTCTGAACTGAGCCAAGGAGGACAGAAGGGTGACAGAGACCTAAGCAGTTTACCTTTCAGGGTCGAAGTGGTCCCATCAGCTCCTTGTGGTGCCCCTCCCCTGGTCAGCAGTTCCAGTGGCTGTGTGTGAGCCATGGTAGTGAAATGTTTTGCGGTCATTGGAAAGCAACAGCAGCTGTATTTTGCAATTTTCCTCCCTTCCCCAGTACGTCTGCAGTATCAGGTAGCCAAGCCATCTAGTCCCACTTCCTTCCCTCTCAGCAATGAACCAATCAGTGGTGGTGAGTGTTTAGCTGTGCAGTTAGGTGTCAACCATCTTCTGTCACAGACAGTGCTTAGTAAATGTGAAATGCGCCATTCAGTGACTGTTCCGCAGCTGAGGCCGTATGGGTGGAAGAGGCAGCCAGAGAGGACTACCCATGGAGGCAGCATAGAGCTCTATAAGAGCATGTGAGAAGGGGGCCAGGTTAGGCCTGATTAAAGGACTGCCCATGAGGTGGTGACTTTGTTAAGCTCCATAGAAGCGTGGAATAGGGGGCGCGTGAATAGTGCCCAGATGGATAGCTCCACAGGAGATATTAGAAAAGTAATGCTTCTCCACAGGAGCTAGGTTGTGAAAAGGACAGACAGGGTAAAATCAGACCCAACCACAGGACATGACAAGGCAAGCTCCACGGGAGAGAAAATTATTTCTAAGGGGCACATTTACTAATGAATTCATGAATATGCACAAGACTGTCTACAGTTCAGTATTTTGAAGTGACATCTCTTACTGTATGAACTCATTCTACCCTGCACTACAAATGACTCTGAATTACTGTGGGAGCCTGTTCTGCCCTGCACTGCAAATGACTCTGAATTGCTGTGTGAACTAGCTTTGCCCTGCGTTACAAATGACTCTGAATTATTGTGTGAACTAGTCCTGTTCTGCTTTGCAATTTACCTTACCCTACTGCATGATTCATTAAATCCTGCCTTGGTGTGCAAGTGACTCTGCATTACTGTGGGCTATTGCTTTGCTGCAGTTTAAAGCTGCTTTTACATTACACTGAGCTGAAGCGTTGCTGACTTGAATTGGCTTGCTCCTCTCATACCGCTGCCCTTTTCTTTTACACGCTGTGGCAGTGCTGCATTCCTGATGGCCTTCCTCTGTTTTGGTGACATTTCTGGTGGAGGGGTTCATGAATAGGAGTGCACCAGTGCAGGTGAAGCAGTGTTTTTACATGCTTGCAAAACATGCGTGTACCAGTGCACTCCACTCTGTGTGCCGAACAAACTAGGGAATGCGTTTTGCCACAGCAGAGCAGCCTGCAATGTTCTCTTTACACTGCCAGCTCTGAACTGGTGCAACTCATCTGCACCACTGGCACCGGTGCAGATCCAGGAGTGTAAAAGCCCTTTAAAGAGCTAGTATACTGCTTGGAATTAATAATAATTTTCATATGCAGTCAGATATCACTTCCAGTACCTGAAGTATTTTTTTATTTTCTCTTTGCTAAGTAGAACATTTTCCACCTGGCAGTACTTGGGAGATGCGTGGAGCAGCACTCTGTCTAGAGGGAAAAAAAAAGTCAGTTCTGTTCCTCCCACTACATCGTCAGAAATGAGACCAATCATCTTGAGGCACCACAATCCTTGCAGCCTGAGCAGTGACTTTCACAAGCTACCTATCAAAATGCAGGAAATTGTGACATCACTAGTAACCAGGGAGAACCAGTACTGGCTGCTTCATGTGAAAGTGAAACCTGGCAGTGAGAAATGGTTCTCATTGGTTACTAGTGATGTCATAGTCAGTGTGGTTTCAGTGTTGATGTAGTGGGAGGAACAGAACTTACTTTTTTTCCCTTCAAACAGACTGCTGCTCCACACATCACCCCAGTATAGCCAGGTAGAAAATCTTCTAAATAGCAAACAGAAAAGAATAAGTACTTGAGGTATAAGAAGTGATAGCTGACTACATCTGAAAGTTACAATTAATTTTCAGGCAGTACACTAGCTCTTTAAGTGACATTCCTGCATTGTGTGGATTGACATAGAGCTCAAGTTGCCAAATTGACAGTGCCTTACAGGGAGAATCAACCTTGGTGTATCCC
The DNA here is from genome assembly GCA_016271365.2 of Neoceratodus forsteri. NCBI lineage: Eukaryota > Metazoa > Chordata > Ceratodontiformes > Ceratodontidae > Neoceratodus > Neoceratodus forsteri. The sequence goes on along the minus strand of JADMNL010000024.1, from coordinate 30,390,478 downwards.
AGTCTGTGAAGTATCTAATTGCTGAAGAAGTACCTATTCCTAATTAACTGTGTTAACCTGATAGCAATGTAATTCTGTGCCTGCACAAAAGACATTCCTCCGTACATCGAAAAAGGGACTACACCTATTGGGAAAGAGACTTTGAGACTGCATTGATGCTCCTTGTTCAGTCCCATACACATCTCAGTTCAAGGCCGGCTGTCAACACAGAAGTTAGGGTGATAGTTAGGCAAGGTCACCTCCTGTCTCATCAGTGCTTCAGCCCATTCCTGTTTAGAAAAGTGATGGCAGTTTAGGAGCCTCACTGGCTTATTATCTAGGGACACCAACATACAGTGGGGTGGGATTTCTTTTTTCCAGGAGGGACGGAAGCAACTAGATCCAGGAGTGATGAAAGTGGCCAGATCCTGGAGGGCTGAAAACTTCAAAGTCCTGGATTACAGTTTATGTTACCAGTACGACCCTGTTTGGCAGTCTGCCATGACCTCCTCATTGACACCCAGAGGGTCTGACAGTTTTGTCCTGTCTTGTTGGGCGGCCTGCCACGACCGCTTCACCAACAGAAGTTCATCAGGTGTTTTTGGCCTAGAGGTCTGACATGACCTTTCCCAGGCAGCTAAGTTCTTCAAAGCAGTGAACAAGGTGTACCCTGTAGTGATCCCCACTTTGCTGTGAAAAGTTATTCTGCCCTCTTCTGGAGGCATATCTCCTGACTTCCAACAAGTGCACTATCTGACTTGAAAGAATACCCTTTTGTACATATCCAGTGTCTCATGAATTCACAACATGCTGTTTACCAATCCATACATTTTCACTAAAAGGTTAACCCGACTATCATTTCAAGTTACCCCTGGCCAGGGGTATTAGAGTTTGCAGAATGTTTGTGTTTGCTTTGAGTATGGAGTTTGCACAGAGTACCAAGTATTGCATTACAGTATAGCATTTTACAGTTAACTAAAGTGGTACCATTTTGCCAGTAGCTTATTTATTGCTGTTTGACATGACACTTGCACTCCCCTCCCTCTAATATGTATCCTGGTTGCATCTGAAGATGTGCCTGCCTTTCCTTGTAAGTTGAGCAGGGAACTGAGAAAACATAACAGAACCAGTAGCCCAGTTGGTCATGGCACAAGGGGTGTGCCCACCACATTGGGTTCATAGTAAATTTATAAAGCATATGAAGATACTTTCACCCGTTTTCAGTCCAACCTGCCATCATGAATATCCCACAGTGCATCAAAACACTCAAAATGCATTGCAGGGGCCTTAGCTATATGAGATTCAAAGTTCAGACAACTATCACAATGTAAACCCTAAATATTTTATGGAAGAAACTTCTCTTTATTTTCTACTCTCTTTTATTAAGAAAACTTGAATGGAAACAGGATCCTTGTCCTCTGGATTTACTCTTCTCCCACTGCTTGTCTACAACTGATGCCATAATATCCTGCTTGTGACATCATAATTTCCATAGCAACTAATTATGACTTAACAGAGTATTATGACATCACATATGGACAGATAACAGGAGTACATGAAGCCCAAAGGAAAAGGATCCCATATACAAGCAGGTGTCTTTGTAATAAATAAAGAGGGAGACAGATCTAGAAAATATGTGGACTGTAAGTAGTGCTGTCTGTATTACATTTTTCAGAAGTTTCCCAGATATATAGCAGCCTTATTAAATGAATTGTAAAAGAACACAGATAAAAAAAAAATGTCCTGAATAATGGAATACAACTGCAAACTGTTAACATAATTAGCCTGATAAATGAGTACAAACACCATTGAGCAATTTCTACAATGTATACTCTGACACACTGCTTTGTGTGCATAAAATATTTTAATTAAAAAATACATTCAGACATTTCTAGTTACATAAATTAAAGCTAATCTACAGTTGCCCATTGTCTCATAGAGTTAATCAATCTTGGTGAAGATAGTTAATTGAGTTTTCTTTTCATCTGGAATTCATATTTGCCTGAAGTGAGAAAGCATATCATAGAGAATACAACCAGAGACAAGTGCACCAAGGCTGGTGGTGCTCTTGAGACCAAACAATCTCACAGCCCAAGTTATCAAAGAGAATAAAGTATCAGTGCAATACTGAAGCCTAACAGAAGCCAAGGTAGCTAGTATTAAGGTCTAGGAGGCCAAGGTGGAAAACTCTGACTAGCAATGCCAGTGAACCAAAAGAGAAAATACATTTTTCAGATACCTTCAGGTGAAGAAAAAGGTCAAAGGAGAAATAACGGATGGGAGGAGAAGAAGGACAAGAGAAAAGCAAAAATACTGAACAAATACTTTTGTTCAGTATTTACTACTAGAGAGAAGTATGATCCACCGGTAGAGTGTTGTGCAAGAAGGGAAAGAGCAAGGAACAGGTACGTAAGTAGCATGGGCAAAATAACAGGCAAACGGGTACTGGAAAAACTGAAAGTGTGAAAAGTAGATAAAGCTATGGGACCCGACAGCTCACACCCTAGAATGCTCAAGGAGGCTGTGGAAGTGATAACCATACCCCTTGCAGACATATTCGACTGCTTGCTGGCCACAGGGGTGAATCCCATGGACTGGAGGACAGCAGATGTGGTCCCCCTGCACAATAAGAGAAGAGAAGAAAAGATGATCTAGGGAATAATAAATCAGCAGACTAATGTCTACAATGGGAAATGTGAAGAAGTCCATACAGAAAGAAGAACTATTGGACTTCCCAGAAGGAAATGGGCTATAGGAGTTAGGTAGCATAGGTTCACACGCGGGAGGTCTTGCCGGAAAAATCTACTTGACTTCTTTGACTGGGTGACTAAGACAGCCAATCATGGACAGGCAATTGATATACTGTACTAAGATTTCAGCAAAGCCTTTGACTCAGTACCTCACAGGACACTGGTCAAGAAGCTAAGGGGCTTAAGGATAAAGGAAAAAACTGGCAACTTTGATGGAAAGCTGAATGAGGGGAAGAATGCACAGGGCTGTAGGAAACTGCAAGTTTTCATAAGTAAGAGAGGTTACAAGTGGAGAACCACAGGGATCAGTGCTGGGCCCTGTCCTTTTCAATGTGTTCATTTGCAACATAGGGGAAGACATTAACGGCAATGTCTGCCTCTTTGAAGATGACAAACATCAGTGCAAGGGTTGACCCAGGGGAAGGGATAAAGGTGAACTGGTCAAAGGTCTGGCAGCTGTGCTTCAATACAAAGCAATGAAAGGTGATGCCCATTGAGAAAAGGAACCTATAATAAGGGCAGTACTGGTGGGGGGGCTAGAAAGCACCATGGAGGAAAAGGGCATAGGTGTCACAACATCAGAGAGCCATAAATTACACAAAATCCAGGCCTGCCCCATTTCTTCTCTTAACATAGGAAAATTGAAATTGACGGCGGATAAGGACCACTAGGCCCATCTAGTCTGCCCATTTTCTCTGCCTACCAAAAAAGCTGCAGATCCTACTTGATCTCCAACATTATCTCCTTGTTCCTATTGCTATGGTTCCCCTATGCCTGTCCAATGCATGCTTGAATCCTCCCACTGTGTTTTCCCCCAGCACCTCTGCTGGGAGTCTATTCCATGCATCCACCACCACCACTCCAGTGAAGAAGTATTTCCTCACGCTACCCTTTAGTCTACCCCCTTCCAACCTCATGTCATACCCCCTCATTCCTGGACATCTCCTTTTCTGAAAGATACTACCCTCTGGTACCCTATTTATGCCTTTCAGATATTTGTAGGTTTCTATCATGTCTCCCACTTCTGTCCTCTCCTCCAGGGCATACATATTGAAGTCTCCCAGTCTCTCCTCATATGACTTTTGGTGCAGGCCTTGCACCACCTTTGTTGCCCTTCTTTGAACTGCCTCCACCCTTATTACATCCTTACAAAGATGTGGCCTCTAGAACTGGACAACATATTCCAAATGAGGCCTCAACATAGATCTGTACAGTGACATCACCACCTCCTTCCTTCTGCTGGTGATACCTCTTCCTATGCACGCCAGCATCCCACTGGCTCTCTTGGTGAGCCAGATTACATTAGAAGCTGATGCAGAGAAGGACAGGACACCAGGAGCTGGGAGCATGATACTGCCAACCTGAAAAAAGTTTGAAAGCCAGTTCAAAGCAACTGAATTTGTTGAAAAGTATTTGAATAATCTTATGGTTGGAAATACAGTTTGAAAAAACAAGAACCGATGCATCATTAAGCCTACTGTTAGGTAAAACATTGCTGTGGCTGGTAGAATCACATTAAATACGATTTCCAGCATGGAGATGGAGTCTCATTCTGGTTCTTTACAATATCAGGGAGTTTAAAATCCATAGCACACTGTAACAGATGTAGGAAGGGTAAACAGGTTGTTAGGATGTATAGGGTGGCGTATAAGCAGCAGAAGTCGGGAGGTGATCCTCCCACTGTGCGTGTCATTGGTGAGACCACGTGTGGAGTACTGTGTAAGGCACTGGAGTCTGCACCTGAGAAAAGACTGAAACTGAAATCTGTATGGTGCAGGGCAACCAAGATGGCCCAGGGACTAAGGGGCTACAGGACTTGGACACGTACACCCTCAAGAAGAGAAGGGAAATGGGTGACATGATAGAAACATAAAAGCACCTACATGGAATACACACGGTGGACACTAAGGATATCTTCTTCTTAAATATCAAATGCAAATATATTTTAAAAATTAACCCTTGTTCTTAATATGGGGATAACCAGGCCTTGTGTATTACAAATAAACTGCAGGAATTCAGATTTCCTATGCATAAATGCTATTTTATTGCCTCTCTTACCTGACGGCTTCACAGTGAGGCCCTTAGACTTTTTCAGACCATCTAGCAGAATTTTGGGTAGGTGATGTTGTAATTTAAGCAAGAATGACATTTTCTCAAGGTCCTAGCAGCTCAGTATTCACACAATACATCAGATTATGAAATGGCAACAAAAAAATCAGTTGTCACTTTGTCGTGGCATGTGGGTGTATGGATAGACACTGGACACAGAAGAACAATGGTGGCAAGGTAATTACCAAGCCACTAGTTTATTCAATTTCTTCAAAGGATAGTGAGAAAACAAAAGACAAAATTACAACAAACTGACAAATGGCAAAATAAGAAAACAAATGGAAAAAAAAAACACTCCTGCTGTATAGAGGTCTAGCTAACAATCATCACCTCTCTTTAGCAAATGTAGTCTAGGTAAGTATAGTCACAGACCTACACTCAGGGATCAGTAACTGGCTGCTCCCAGACTGAATCTGAAGGGGTTACCACAATGAGCTTCCTTTTCATACCTGGGAACCATCAGGTGACCACCTTTAGCTCCACCCCTTAAACACCCTGCATAAGCAAAACCTTTACAACACACATTTATTTACTTTTACATACAGGGAAAGTCTACATATCTTTATTCAAGTATATACATATCCCTGAAATGCAATAATTCCTAATATTAACGCAAAAACAGCTTATTGCCTGAGTTAGTCCCTCCCCTTACCTGTCTATAGTATTTCTAGGGTGAACAGTGGGCCGGCTGCCTCCTGAGGACATAGCCGAAGCAGCAGGAACTCTGAGTACCACAGAGAACTTTCCAGAATGGGGAACAGTTAAGGTAAACCCTTGGCCTTTACAACATTCCTGGCTTTCTATTGTAACTGAGACACAGGAATACCAAAAGGAAATGAAACACTGTACAGAACAGGTATAAATTCTAAAATCATGTACACTTTGTCTAGCAGTTCCTCATGAGTTTTATTTCAGTATTTCCTGCTTTGCAACCTTTCTGCTCAATGCTCAGCATAGCAAGCCACTGTGTAGCACAGATGTACTTGAACAAACAAGCTACTGCTATTCTTGTGCTACGCTTAGGAACACTAAGCCTTTTTATAAACCACAAAACAAATATAACTGTTAGTCAAACACAATAACTGGGTGTGTTTGCAGGTCTTAGTCCCCAAATAAGACAGTCCAGGATTGGGCCACAGTTTTCATAGTGTTTACTCTTTTTCCTACATTTTGGCAATACCTGAAAACTGCTTACACAACATTGTAGGTTTGTAAAAATGCACTGCAAGGATTTTCTACCTCTCGCCTGTGCAATTCTGATGCCTCTGCCTTTACAAACCTATTCAAATACAAAGGCAGACTCAAGCTAACAGAGATTCTAGCTTCTCTGTTCCAGCTTACAAACAGTATCCTCTTTTGGGGGGGAGGCACCCCGAGTACTAGATCTCCAGTTGCCTGCCCAACATATGGAAATAAGAATAAAGGGATAGAGGAGGCCTATTTCCCAGGTGGCCTGCCTGGAAAAAGGGGAAATGAAAGTATGGAGAGAGGAAAGGATAGAAATGAGAGACAGAAGGTGCTACTTCAGTAGGCTTAATGCACTAGAAACAGGCAGGATTTTGAGGGGTTACACAGCCCTCTTTCACACACTTCAAACAGTATTGCCCAATCTGTAGGGACACAACTGCAAATGAGCTTGTCTCAATGAATAACTCCTTAAATAAAACTGAAATTGAATGCAAATGTACTATGTAAGTAATAAGTCATCATGACAGGGTGTGCATTATAGGATTTTAATGCACTTCCCAGTGGCATAAGGATGCTTGGCCTTCGACCTCATGCTTTACTATGCCCCTAGGGTGTGCATTAAAATCCTATAATGCACACCCTGTTGTGGCTTATTACTTACTTTATGCCTGCCCCAGGGGTGTAGTAAGGCACAAGGCCAAAAGTCAAATGTCCTTACGCCTCTGAGAAGTGCATTAAAATCCTATAATGCACTCTCTGAAGAGGCTTATTACACTTAGAAAATGGCTCTAAGTGGTTTTGAGGGGAAGGAAAAAGAGATTATGTTACTGCCTATGTATTTATAGAGATTTAATGCATGGTCAGGTGATGTCTCTCAACCAATGATGTTTCTAGATTTATTTCTTGCCATTTTATAAAATCCTATATTAAATATCTAGTAACTTTTGTAGGCTAATAGTAAAACTTTGGGGAAAATATTAAACAAGAGAAAGGTTGCCCAAACATTATCAGGTTATGTAAATGTATTTTATTTTATGTTTTTCTAACTGACTAACCTAAATGCAGTTATATTTTATTCACCCCATTTGCTGAGGTCCTACCACACTGCCAGTATTCATGCATATTCTCATTAATGGATTTTCCTTCTCCCATAATTTGTACTGCTGCCCTTGTAACCCTTCAAAAATATTTACTTATGTCCTACACCTCTTCCTAACTTGTAATTCTTCCCTGTTCTCTGGTAATACAAGACCTTTATTCATCTTTCCCAAAATGTGCACCTTTTTTACTGCACTCTCACAATATTTCTACCTCTACCCCTTCTCTCAAAATATACTTTTACTCTTGCACCCATCCAAATATGAACCCCAGTTTTTGCAACCCTCTCAAAAACATAACACTGTAGCCCATACCACCATGTATGTGTGCATTTATCCCTGTATTCCTCTCAGACTTACGCCATTTTCCCCTCTCCAAATTTGTCCTTACACCCCTCCCAAAAGTTGCACTTGCATCCATGAAATCCTTCTGAAATTGGAAATTGCACCCTCCAAAATGTGCATTTATACCTCTGTACCTCTCTTTTAAAATGTGTATTTATACCACTGCATCCCTCCCCAAAATTGTACTTGCAGCCCTTTAACCCTCCCAAAAATTTTGTTTGCATCCCTGCATCTCTCCCAAAATGTGTACCTGTACCACTGCACCCCTCCCAAAATTTTTACATATGCGACTGCACCTTCCCAATATTTATACTTGCACCACTCCCAAAATTTTTACATGTGTGACTGCACCCCTCCCAAATGTTTTACTTGTGCCTCTGCACCCCTTGCAAAATTTGCACTTGCCCACCTGCAACCCTTTTGAAACTGGAACATACACCCTATAACATTTTCAGTTGTACCGCTGCACCTTTCCTAAAATTTGCATTTAAACAACTGTACACCTCCCCAAAATGTTTACTTGTGTCACTGCACCCTCCCAAAATTTGTATTTGCACCACTCCAAAAATATTTGTCCCACTGCACCCCTCCCAAAATGTTTACTTGTACCTCTGCGGCCCTTGAAAAATTTGCACTTGCCACCTGCAACCCTTCTGTACTTGTACACCCGCATCTTTCCTAAAATTTGTATTTACACAACTGCATCCCTCCCCAACATTGTACTTCCAGCACTTCACCATTCCCAAAATTTGTACTTGTACCACTGCACCCTTCTCAAAATTTCTGCTTGCACTCCATCCAAAATTTTTACCTGTACCTCTGCATCCCTCCCAAAATTTTTACTTGCACCCTTAAACCCATCCTAAAATGTGAACTTTCACCCCATGACCCTCACAGAATTTGTACCTACACCCTTACATTCCTCCCCAAATTTGTGATTTGTACCCCTGCACCCCTCCCAAAATTTGTACTTCTATCCCTGCACCCCTCTGAAAATTTATACTTGTACACTTGCACCCCTGCTGAACTATGCATCCCTCTCAAACTTTATTTCCCTACCACGTCACACCTCATAAATTGTACAAAGGGCTGGATACAGACTTAGGGAGTAGTGTGTGAAAGAAGGATCCAGGCGCAAAGGTGCAAATTTTGGGAAGGGAGTTGGGTAGGAGGTATAGATTTTGTATTGAGTGGGGGGACAAGCTTGTGGAAGGTTGCTGGTTTGGGGGAGCTTGCAGCTGTGCAGTGAATATGCAAGTTTCAGGAGTCAGGGCTTGGAGTACAGATTATTGGAAACATATGTATGGTATTTACCACCTAAGAAATGTCACCCTAATAAAACCCTTAATCCTGTTGGAGGACTTGCCGTCATTGGTGCACACTTTTGTTATGCCCAGACTCAATTACTGCAACACTCTATATTTCAGGGTCAATGGATGTAACCTCTGCTGACTGCAGCTGGTGCAGAACACTGCAGCCAGGTTGTTGATGAGCCTTCTGAGGTCCACTCATATAACCCCAGTTTTGCCCAACTGCACTGGTTGCCAGTCAGGTGGAGGATTGCCTTCAAGGTGGGCTTGCTCACCTATAAGGCCTTGTATGGCTCAGGTCCTGGTTACCTGTCTGACCTCCTGACACCTGCATGCCCAGTGCGCACACTCCAGTATTGTGCGGAGGACATCTTTGTGGTCCCAAGGGCGCAGTTGAAGACCTCTGGGGACTGTACCTTTGAAGTGGTGGGACCAGTTTTATGGAACTCTTTATCAAGAGTTCTAAGGGAGTCTGCCTCTGTGGAAGTGTTCAAGTGGGACCTTAAAGCTTTCAATCTGGCATTCGACATCCACTAGTTTTAATACATGTAGGATAAGGTTTTAAGAACCAATTTGAATGTTTTTTAAATACTTTATGTTCTGATTGAATGATTCTAATTTTAATGTGCTTAACTATATATGCTTCCTATTTTCACCTCTGTGTAAAGCACCCAGAGCCCCTGGGATTGTGCACTAAAGAAATAAAGTTTGTCTTGACTTGACTGGTATAAATTTTGGGACATACACAGATGGGCACACATCTTGAGTAATTGGGGATGGGGTGCAAATTTTGTTGGGGTAGGGTGGGAGTACAAATTATGTGAGAGGTGTGAGGGGTGAGTGTGCAAATGCTGAGATGGATGCAGGGTAGGAGTATGGATATCAAGAGTGAGGGGCAGATGTAGGGAGGCATACAGGAATTTTTGAGAGGTGCAGAGCTACACATGTTAGGGGCATAGTTGTAAGTATACATTTCAGGAGGTGTGTGAGAAAAGGGGTATAGGTTGTAAGAGTGATGCAAGGTAAAGCTAGAAACTTTGTAGAGGTATGTGGGCATATTTGGGAAAAATACAAGGGTGGTAAGCTAGAGATGTGCATGTTTGTGGGAGTATACATTTGGAGAGAAGTACTACACTTTTTGTGAGGGCTGGGGAAGCTCTGCAAAGACAGTGAATCTGAAAAGAATAAATTAGGAGGGAGTTGTGGTGGCTGCATTCAGGGCTGGAAAGGAAGCACAGGAAAACAAACTTAATATTTTAAGAGTATATGACATTTTTTTCTGGGGAGGGCTTGATACAGTGCTTAAAAGGTTGGTGATCAAACTAGCGTACTTGCCAGATATTTACCATTTTGTTCTATTGGTAAAAGTCCATAAAAAAAAACCCCATCAGAAAACTGGTAACAAAGACCGATTGTTGCCACTCCACAATTTGATGTACTGTGTGTACTAAGCTGACAGGACCTGGAGGAAAATTATGTAATTAGGGCAGCAGTATAGCCTAAAGGTTAGAGTAATGAGCTGGGTACATCCAGCAGACTGACTTGGGTTTGATTCCCACAACCAGCACCTGCATAATGTGCGAGTCTGAGCAAGTCACTTAACCTCCCAGGTTGCTCCTGAAAACAGGCACCAGTGACTTGTTGGCCTTACCTGGTTACTGAATTAAAAAAAAAAAAAAATTGCTGTGGGTTTAAAAAAGTCTGATGGATTTTTTATAAAAGCATCACATAATAGAGTCAAACAAAATAACACTTATGCATGAGTAGCTGCAAGTTCTGGACTTTATGTGTAACAAATGAGACCTGGTTGTCCTCATGGTGGACAAACGGTACATTCTTACTGCATTGCTTCTGATCGTTAAGCTCAAATACATGGATGAGGGGGAACTCAGTCTAGCAGTGGGTAGATTCAAGATAAGTGTCTGCAAGCACTTCTTCACTGAAAGAGTAACGGACAAGAGGGATAAGCTGTCAAAGAAGTGGTAATGGTCAAATCAGTAAGCAGTTTTACGCAGGGATGGAAAAGACACATGAATTTATACAGAAGGAGGGTGGGCAGAAATTAATGGAGGGATGGCCACGAGGGCCACTGTAGAGTATTAAGACAGTCTACTTTGATTGATTTCAAATGTTTTACCACAAAAGATATGCTGAGCTGGTAACAGCTCATTTTCAGAGGCATCCTGGACAAACGTATCTATTTCTACCCCCTTTCCAATCATATACTGCCACTGGGAGTTGATGATTTGTATGTTTGCTTGCATGCATGTGCACCATCCGAGTTTTCGGAGGTGCGTCACCCCCTCTTCCAATTCAGTCAGTGTGTTGGCAGGCACGGCCCCTGTCCACCAATGCATGCTGGAGCTGTCTATGACAAGCTCCAAAATGCAGTAGCACACAGTTGAAAGGGGGAGCTATGCTTCAGTGAGCAGCGATCAGATATTGCCTGCTCATGTGCAGCTCCCCCTACACACACACACACACAAACGCACGCACGCATACTGCGTACTGCCTCCCCCCGGCATGCACGTGTAGCCGACGGGGGTGCCCAATCCCCCATCGGCTGTGCTGCGCTCCCCCCCAAAGCCTTCCAAATGCCATGCTGGGTGCCCACCCCAGGTGGCAACTCAATGGTATAGCTTGGCGGGTGCCCAATCCCGCTGGCTTCACTGTCCCCCCCACCGAGTAAAGGTTGCCACGCTGGGAGCCCACCCCAGTGTGGCAACAAATGCCATGGCCGATGGGGTGCTCAATCCCCCGTCAGCTCCATGCCCCCCCAGCCGTCCTTCTGCCACGCTGGGAGCCCACCCCAGCGAGGCAAACGTCCCGCTCTTTTTTTAAACCTGAAAATTAAAAGCGGTCTAACAGCACTTCTCCTACACCCCACAACCGCATCCACCCACTGTGCACCCGCCTCACCCCCCCCCATACTTACCTCTGGACTCCGGCGCGGCAATCTTGATTGTGCCGGGAACACGTCAGCACTCTTCAAAGCCAACCGCGAACTGAGGAAATGCCGGTAAGCTGTATAATGGGATAGATAGGGGTTTTTCAGCTTTGTTGCATATCTCAGGCATTTTTTTGGAATTTTGGCACCAAATTTTCAACATGGGGTTTTTAGGACCCCTTCTCATGAATGCTGTCACTATCACGGCATTATTCGGGCCCGAAAGGTGATTTTGCAGTCACTGCATGAAATCACCTTTTGGGACCAATTAACAAAATGACACTGCCAGTATTCATAAGGTGGGCTCTCAAGAAGCCTATTTTGAAAATGTGGTGGAAAAATTCAAAAAAACGACTGTTCTGCGAGCGTGCATTGCGCAGTTCCTACACATGCTCGTAAGTTCGCGAATTTTCAATAGTTTCACTCCAGATTTTCAACATTGCCATGTTACCACACCTTCTTATGAGCAGTACAGCTGTCATTTTTCACATCTCACCCAAAACATGTTTCCGCCCATGTAGCACACAATGGTGCAGTCGGTGTGCAAAATCAATGTATGGGACAAATTAAGAAAATCACAGTGACACTTTTCATGAGCAGAGGTCTTTAAAATGGCTATGTTGAAAATTTGGTGAAACAATTCCAAAAAATCACTGTTTTACGAGTGTGCGTTGCGCAGTTCCTACGCATGCTCATAAGTTCACGAATTTTCAATATTTTCACTCCAGATTTTCAACATTGCCATTTTACCACACCTCCTTATGAGCAGTAAAGCTGTCATTTGTCACATCTTGCCCAAAATGCATTTACGCCCATGTAGTGCACAATGGCGCAGTCGGTGTGCGAAATCAATGTACGGGACAAATTAAGAAAATCACAGTGACACTGTTCATGAGCAGAGGTCCCAAAATGGCTATGTTGAAAATTTGGTGACAAAAGTCCGTAAAATGACTGTGTTACAAGTGAGCATTGCGCAGTTTCCACGCACCCTCGTAAGTTCATGACTTTGTAATATTTTAAATCCAGATTTTCCAGTGGCATTTTCCACACTTCCTTATTTACAGTACAGCTGTCATTTTTCACAACATGGCCAAAGTGTGTTTTCACACTTTCAGCACAGAGATGTGTGGTCGCTGTGGGAAATCATTGTTCGGGACAGATAAAGAAAATCACAGTGACACTGTTCATGATCGGAGGCACCAAAATGCCTGAGTTGACAATCTGCTGTAAAAGAATCCCCAACCTAATTATATTATGGGTGTGCGTTGCACAGTTTCTATATACGCTCGTGACTTCACCATTTCTTTAAATATTTTTACTGCAGATTTGCAACACTGCCATTTTTTACACCTCCTCACGAACAGTACAGCTATCATTTTTTACATCCTGTTCGGAATGTTTTTGCACCTGTGGTGCTAAATGCCATAGTCGCTGTGCCTAAGCAGCTTTCGGCTACCAAACTGATATTCCCCCTATTCATGAGGTGGGGTCACAAAAAAACCATGTTGAACATTTGGAGTGAAAATACCAACGAATGCCTGAGGTATTCGGGTTTCCAACCATAACGCCCAACCCTGTAGAGAATGACAGGCATCAGGGGTGTGACTTGGGATTCTTGTCTGTAATGCTCATACCATTCCACACCCTACAGCCAGTGAGAGGCATCGAGGTATGCCTTGGACTCTTCAGCCCCAAAGTTCACCCCATTCTCCTATATCACACCCATCTCACCGTATTTCCTAATGGAATGGGGTGCACATAAGGGCCAAAGACCCCAAGGAACACCGTGACACTTGTCAGTGTCTGCAGGGTAGGGTGTGGTGAAATGGCATGGCCGTTATGCCTGACGACCCAAAGGCACACCCCAATGCCTGTCATTCTCTGCAGGGTGGTGGGGGGGTTGGCTTCAGTTCAATACTTCACTGCCATTCCTATTACGCAGCTCTGTAACTTCTACACTACCACTGCCAATACCAGCAAGCAAACATTTGGCATTGACAAATGCTTGTTCCCAGTGTTTCGACGATAACTTTCCCTCTCCATAAGACCTTGAAATATACAACGCTAATGAGCTGCTCATACATTTGGTGCAGCAGCAGTTTCAGAGAGCCTAGGACATATGCTTGGGAAGAGTATGAATTTCAGTTAAACCCTCATGAACATTAACATGACTAAAAAGGAACTAAAACTATTACAGGAATACATATCGGCATCAAGGCTAGACATTTAGGAATTCTCCTGGTTAATAATATAGACATAGAAGAAGACTATATTGAACTCATCCACACAGCATGGAAATGTTTTGTTAGCAAAATGGTTATTGATTAAAACATTCAGTTTTCTGTGTGCCTTTAAATTCCATCTTTAATTAAGCAATAATCCAACATTTGCAAGAGTGTGCCTGACAGTAAATGTTTACCATTCACATTAACATGACTGCAGGCATAGCTGCTTATGTTTAGTGGGAAACATTTATGCAGAGTACACTTCCACATCTCAGGAGTAATTGCTATCATTTTGCAAGTATTCCTTGAGATAAAATAAAGCGCTTTTTTTTTTTACTTTTTCAAGAATGTGTTGTTCAGAGAGAGTCATTTTTGGTATCTTAGACAGTAGTGAACTCGGACAATCAGGATGAAAGGATTGGCCTGCAAAATGTGTTTCCAAGGCAATAATAACCATGTGGTAACTGTGCTACAATAATCTAGTCCTGATATAGTATAATGGGATACCTTACATCTGTTCAGTAACAGCATTCTATAGTATCAAAATGTTTGCTGATAAGGTACAATAATGTACTAAATGAATAACGAAGTCTCTGTCTCACTCTTATATTTATTATTTATTTATCTATCTAATTAAAATTTGGGGGGATAGCCAGGAAAGGCATACTGAGCCAAGGCTCGTTTCCAGGTGCGACCCAGGGGATAGGGGGCAGACAAATACAAGAAATGTGCAAAGCTCATAAGTTACAGACACTGTGATCATAATGTGTAAACAAATACATAGATTCAGCAGACGCAACAGCTAGCAATCCAGCGAATTACAGTAATAGTGCCCAGCAGAATGTGAGAGGCAAGGAATGAGCAGAGGGGAGTGGTGGATGGATAGACATGAAGGAGAAGAAGAGAGGAAGAAGGAGATGGAGGGAGAGGAAGGGGCACATTGGGTGTAATGGGGGGAGATTGCCTAAAAAACAAGAGGACTGAGCAGAAAGTTTGAGTTGGTGTTGAAGGGAGGAGGAGAAGCAGGAAGAAAACCAAAGGGAGGACGGGAGCTGGTTCTAGGAGGAGGGCAGGCGGTATGAAAAAGCCATTTGATCAGCACATGAGTGCACTTGGGGAAGGGAAAAGGTGTGAGAATCCCTGGAGCAAAGCAGGTAGTCAGATGCACTGACAGGGGAGAGGAGAGAGGCTAGATAAGTTGAGAATAGGTTGAACTAATATTTGGCAACAAAGGGTATGTTATGTAGGTGACGGTGCAGGAGGAGAGGGAGAATGGAGAGTGAAGAGTACAGAGAGCAGTGGTGGCTTGGGGGGGGGTAGATTTAAGGTGAACTGGCAGAAGGCATTGCACAGGGTGTCCAACCTGGCAAGAGAAGAGGAGGGGGTGCAGAATGGTAGACCATGTCTGTGTAGTCAAAAATGGGAATAATCAATTTGGTAATTAACTTGCAGTGTATTGGGGGGGTAAGGCAGTCCTTGTGGTGGTATAAGGCCCCTAACTTGGGACAAAGCTTTATGTGTAGGGCATCAATGTGGTGGGAGAAATCCAGCTTGGGGTCCAACTAGACACCAAGGTATTTCAAAGCAGAGACACTTTCCAGGTGGATGCCATCAAGGATGTGGAAACTGTGGGGTGACTGGAGTTTAGCTAGCTTCTGGGAAGATCCAAAGGTTGTCAAAACTGGTTTTACTATGGTGCTGTGACATCCGCAGTGCCAACATCCCTGACAGCAACACCCACAATGCCAGGTGTTGGCACTGCACGGTCAGGGATGCATCTTTGTTTTATCAAGGGGCTCTGCCCCCTGAACCCCCTTGACTCTGGATTACTAACTCCAGGTCGGGGTTGTCTTAGGGAAGGGGGCGATACACTGGTGAGGCAGTCCTGGCACCAGCAGAGACCATCACAGCGACTTGCAGATATCAGCCAATTCCTGTTGCTGTGATGGTCTTCATGCACATGGTTTCACTGTACTGTCTGTGAAAAATCGCAACTGTCTTTTTGGTGTTTATTGTGAGTTGATTTGATTAGACCAGTGTAAAACATTAAGGAAATCCTGCTGGAATGGGGCTTCAATTGCACTATGTGAAGGGCTTGACAGGGAAAGAACTGTGTTGTTTGCATACATATGTACACTAGAGGAGACACAGGAAGTGGGAAGGTCATTAATGAAGATACAAAATAGAACAGGCCCCAGAATAGAGCCTTGTGGAATTCCTGCTTGGATTGTAAGGGGAGGAGACAGGGAGTGAGCAATTTGCACTGATTGCTGTTACTGATTACTATTTAGCCAGTCCCTCCAGACTTTGTCATACCCCCTGACCCCCTGATATGTTAATACAGTCCCTCCAGGCTTTGTTATGTCCCTCTGACCCCCCGATATAGTTACAAAGCCCTGAATCCCTGCAATGTGCAAACTGCACCCACCCCAACCCCATCCCCAATATGTAGTCATATAAAGCAAAAATTCCCCATTACCCTGGTAGTCTAGTGGCCCCCCCACCCACCAACCTGGCAGTGCCTGACCTCCCTGCTCCCACCCCAACCCTTTACAGGCTGGCGACTGGCACAACCCACCTCTCACCACCACGGCCAGCCGCCGACTGAACATGAATGAGTACATACTACTGTATTGTACATACACGCAGTGTGCAGTGCGTGCATCTACAGTACAATTGTACATGCTCATTCATGTTCAGTGCGATAACTAACCGATAACGGTGGGCTGTGCCAGTCACTGGCTGTAAGGGGAAAAGAGTGAGGCGGGAAGCCGGGCACTGCACATGAGGGGGGCCACTAGACCACCAAGGTAATGGAACATGTTACTTTATATGCCTACATCATCGGGGATCAGGTCAGGGTTGGGGTAGGTGCTGCTGTTACACTTGCAGGGATTTGGGGCTTTAATTATATTGGGGTCAGGGACATAACGCCTGGAGGGGCTATATTAAAATATCAGGGGGTTGGGGGGGACATAAACATGGAGGGGCTATATTAAAATATTGTGGGTCAGAGGGACAAAAAGCCTGGAGGGGCTGGATAAATATATCAGGGGTCAAGGGGGCATATCACAAAGCACAGAGGGGCTGTATCACAATACCAGGGGCAGGGGGGTATGACAAACCCTGGAGGGGCTTTAACCAGAGATTGGGTGTTGGAGGCATGGGCAAGCCCTGCGAGACCTTACAGACTGGGGGTTGGGATTGGGGCTACATGTTCGGGGGATGGATAGGAGCACATTTGCACAACCCCCGGAGGGTGTAAAGTTCACTTATACCAGCTAAAAGCTGATGTAACTGTACTTTGGCGGATGTCCTCCAGGGGTTGTTTGAGAATAGCAAACTGGGGGGACTTGGTTACTGCTCTTCCAGAATAGGGTGCAACTGCTGTTGTAAACCCCCTAGCACCATGCCGCAGGGGGTTTTGAGCATAACTGGTAGCTTAAGTCTACTTTATCGCAAGCAGCCTGTGGCATACGGCAGGCTGCTTTGCAGAATATCAAATGTCGCAACTGCTTGCGTACATTGTCACATGTACCATTTTCTTCAGCGCAAGTCAATGTATGCCAAACGTAACATTTTGAGAATCGCTCTTTCCATAATGCAGTATAAGTTTTTAAAGACCATAAGTATATGATTCTAAGTCAGACTGCCCACAAATATTGTTTAATATTTAATTACCCCTTTAGTCCACTTAAAAGTAAAACTTGTTTTGATTGTCTGTGGGTTGATAAAATAAAATGGGCCCTTTGTTTCTTCGCCCATTTAATTTAGGCCCTACTAGGTTCTCATAGAGCACAAACTCCTCCCAAACCATTTGTAGAGAGGTTTCAGGTGACAACAAGGAGAGGAGAATCTATCCCCAAAATGCACCACTTTACAGTCAGTCCCTCTAAAGGAATCCCCTATATCTGGTCATTTAGGCATATTGATGTATCTGATTACTCTTTGTAAAGGTCAACATGTAAAGGAGAGGGGGGCACCCAGTCTTGTGCCCCTCTCTAAAAATTTTGGGTTCATGAGGGAGCCATTCATTCAAATACTGTAGAAGCTAGTGGGGAGGAACAGAGCCCCAAAAGGAGCTGCACAAAGTGTAAGGGGAAACTGAAGGTCAATATGGTGTCCCAGAGAAAACTACAGGGCACCCTGTTGAAGGCCTTTTCTGCATTCAGGCTTAAGCAAAAGAGAAAGTAGTTGTTGGTTATGGATATAGGTGACCAGATGGTGTGTTCTACTAATGTTGTCATGAGTTTGGTGTTGCCTGACCAATCCTATGTAGTAAATGGGTGTGACAGGGTAGAATAGGGCCCTGTCCCAGTTGTAATGGAGAAAGTGTTTAAATGCAGGGATCTGTTCTGTCCTTTTCTTTCCTGTCTCTTGTCCGTCTGGTTGCGCAACCAAGTTTTTCTCGTAAGACCTAGGATTTGATCTCCCTGACAGTCTTGTAATTCTTTGTCTCTCATTATTTCTCTACCCTCCCTTGCTGTTCTGTCTTTTCCTCACTTGCATATCTGCTATTATAAAAATATATGCAAATCATTATGTGGAATTGTAACTGATATTGGGATCCTTTTGTTTAGAAATTATATAGTGTTAATTTTTGAAATGTATATAATTATAGCTTAAGACGATTGCAAAAAGCTATTGGGAACTCAAGGGGTTAACCTGAAATGCAATTTTTAAGCCTTTTGCAGAAGTTGTGGAAAAGGGGCCTCGGTTCTGGGACATCGTATTCTAGCTGCTCCTGCCTGATATTTACAAGAATATATTAGAAAAAACAGGATGCTTATTAAGAAGGAGGTTGCAAAAAGACATAAGACATAGCTGTAATTACTTGCAAAAAGGGACACACAGAGATTAAAGAAAAACTGACGGATCTTCACTACTTTATTCTGCCTTTGTAAATAAGTAGTTATACAGAACAAGTTTATTTTTTTGTTATTGCTAGTGTAAATAAATATTTTGGTGAATTCTACAACTGCTCCTGGTTTTCCTTTGCTTCCTGACCTGTGCCTCAATGACAGTGGGTAAGAACCTATCTAGTCTCTTTGCCCATATGGAAATATACAACATATATTGGGTGTTTATGATAGAGATGGGGTGATATGATGGGGATTCGTACGAAATCCTGACACTTACAATCCCGACAAGCAAAAGCCCAACTCTGAAATCCCATCACATTCAGAATTCCATCATACAATCTACCCAAAAAAACGATATGAGGAGCTGATACCAGTGAGCCTTATTGGGTTGAGTAATGCTGAAATGGTTGCCATTTTCCAGGCTGAGGGAAAAGAGTACCTCCAGCTATCATAGCATGGAATATTGAGGTCACAATCTGGAGCAGTATGTCCCAGTTTGTCTTCAGGAGCATATTTGGTACCCATTGGGGCCATGACATTTACCATTCTTAGTGTTCAGCAGGTCTTCTGTAATGTCCTACTGATTAAATGCTCCTTCAATGCTTCGATCTGCTCTTTTGTGAGCTGAAGAAGTGTCAGTTTAGTTAAATATTACAGGCTCTGTTCCTGAGGGGTCCTCTCAGGAGCACTGTAAAGCTTCTGATAATATTGTAATAAAGTCCACTGATCTGGTCTCCACCGCATTCCACCCACCCGTTAACTAGATGCTGGAGCTGTAGGACACAAGCAGCTCTTCGATGGGCTCTGGGCTGTCAAGCTAAATTCCTTGTCCCCTTGCTCTTTCTTCATAAAAGGACTGTCACGAGTACTGTAGAGCTTGTTCAGTCCTGCTATCTCCTATTGCCTGAATCTCCTGCTTTGTGCTCCAGATTTGTAGTTCTGTTACCTATGTCCCTCCACCTGCAATAGCTGCAAAGTGTGTAATGTCTGCTTTAATTGGGACAGTTTTTTCCCATTGTTGTTTTTTTGTGACGTGGAAGAAATAATCTTCCCCTGTAGGATTGTCTCTGCGGTGTCCCACAGCAAAGGTCTCCAGAGTTCGGGAGTATCATTATCTGCCACTATCTGAGTTAGTTTATCTGTAACAAGATCTACAAAAGCTGTGTCTCGAAGCAGGGAAAGGTTGAAATGCCAGTGCGTGGAATGTTCCTGTTTGCCCAAATCCGTGTTTAAATAAAAGGAAGAATGTTCAGACAGAAGCATGGGTCAGATCCTGGACCCTGGAGAACCTGTCTGCAGAAATAAAAAAATAGTCCAGGCAGGTGTGGCTATCATGAAGGATGTCTAGTGTGTATGAAAATGACCCAAGGAGTAAAGTCTTCATTGAACACCCAACAGGCTCAGTTGCTTTAACATGGCCTTGAAATATTTCTGGTTCCCAGTAGATCAAAATACCCCAGGCCAAGTTGAGTCAAACCCGGGACTAAGGGTTATGTTGAGATCCCACCCAATCGCCCCCATAATCAGAAAACATTGCTGCATGCCTAATAATTTGTTGATGACATTCTGGACTACTTTTATCTGAACCTAGTGCAAAGATATACTTTAGCCATTGTCAACCGAGTACCGTACTGTATAACAACCTGGTTAAAATAGCAAAACAACTCTCTGGTTCAGCATATTCTGCCTGAACTTGAAGCAATGTAATTTGCAGAATCAAGATTGCTGCTCCCCAGTGCCTTTCTCTCAGACAGAAGACAGGCGTCACTATGGAGTAACCAGATCAAATTCAGTTTATCATGGTACTATTGTATTAAGCGGGTCTCCTTTAAAAAAAACTACCTCAGGTTTATCTTGACTCAGCTGGTGCATAATCTTGTATCTTTTGTCTTGTATAATTCTTAACTGCATTCTGTGAACAGTTTTAGGATTTGCCTCATAGACATGACATGTACCATTTACGGTATATTGACCGAAATGTCATTTCTCACCAGAGGTGTGAAAACACATCTCATTCAGGATTTTAAAACTGACATGTGTCACATTTATGAGGTGGTGTGGAATAATGGCTATAGTGAAAGTTCAGAGTCAAAATATTGAAAATTAGCGAAGTTATGAGTGAACACTGAAATAGTGTAATGTTCAATCATAACCTGGGCATTTTACTGTATTTGTACACCACATTTTTAGCATAGCCTTCTTATTACCTCACCTCATGGACCTGGCAGGTGAAGATTTTCAAATCCCGGCCAAACTATCATTCCACACCACTGAAATGCCATTCCGTGCCACAGGTAGAAAAACACATTTTGGCCAGGATTTGAAAAATGACAACTGTCACACTTATGAGGTGCTGTGAAGAAATGGCTATGTTTAAAATTTGGGGTCAAAATATTGAAAATTACCAGTTACGAGACTGTGTTTGTAAATTTCAAGGTAAGCTCATAACTTTGTTGTTTTTTAAATATTTGCTCCAAATTTTCAACATGATCTTCTTATAACCCCACCTCATGAACAAGTACAGAGAAAATCTTCAACTCCTGCAGTAAAGGTGATTTCGTGCAATTACTGCAAAATCACCTTTCCAGATACAGTACAAAAACACATTTTGGCCAGAATTTGAAAAATGACAGCTGTCACATTCATGAGGTGCTATGAACAAAATGGCTATACTGAAAATTTGGGGTCATAATATTGAAAATTACCAAAGTTACGAGCCTGCGTTCTCAAATTTCAACATAGGCTCATAACTTTGTTTTTTAATTTTGTTATGCCAAGTTTTCACATAGCCTTCTTATGACCCCACCTTATGAACACGGGCAGACAAAATGTTCAACTTCTGCCTGAAAGGTGATTTCATGCAGTAACTGCAGAATTACCTTTGGGACAGATTTGCCTAATGTCACTCTAATTGTTCATGAGATGGAGTCCCAAAATAGGCATGTTGAAAATTTGGGGCAAAAATTTAAAAAAAATGTCCAAGTTATGTCACTGAGTTTAAACCCCCATTGAAATACATTGAACCGCATCCCTGATTTCCTCAGTTCACAGTCCGGCATTGACTGAAGACGTGTCTGCCATCGAGAAAGGATTACAGCTTCAGACCCCTGGTGGGTAAGTAAGGGCTGGAGTGGTGCTGAGTGGGATGGTCGGTTGGGGGGGTGGAATAAGGGTGCAACAGACCTCGATGGACAGTTTTCACTTTTTAGATGAAGACACTGAGGGATTGGGCACCCCCAGTGTCAGTGTTGTTTGTGTGGGGGAGTGGGGTGGTGGGTGCTGAGAGGGAGGGTCAGGTGGTGGAGATTTACAGGGGCACTATCAGCAGACATCGATGAACGGTTTTCTTTGTTGCAGGTTATGAGAAAAAAAAATATGTGATAGCATTGGCAACACCTGGGGATTGGGCACCCCCAGTGTTAGTGTTATGTTTGTAGGTGCAATGTTTGGGAGAGTGTGGGGTAGTGAGTGCTGAGAGGGTTGTTAAAAGGTGATGTTGTATGGGGGGTGCCATTAGACAACAGGGAAAACTGGGTTGTGGATAGGGGAATGTGAGGAATTTCTGTGACTTCCGGCATGCACGTTAGCACCGATGCTAATGCGCAAGCCGGAGTTATGGTTCCAAAGACTGGATCCTGACACAAAGTCGTTCGGCTGTTTGCTGATACGGCTTCATGCAAATCAAAGGACTGAAGCCCTCTCTGATTGGAGTGGCTTTGTTTTTTTGCTGTACATGCAGTTTTAGCCCACCAAGCAGAGAGTTGCATCACCACCACAATGCATGATCATTGGTCTAGATTGCCGAACCCCTGGTATTGTGAACTGCAATGGGCTCAGCAGTGACAC
The DNA here is from genome assembly GCA_016271365.2 of Neoceratodus forsteri. Classification (NCBI taxonomy): domain Eukaryota; kingdom Metazoa; phylum Chordata; order Ceratodontiformes; family Ceratodontidae; genus Neoceratodus; species Neoceratodus forsteri. The sequence goes on along the minus strand of JADMNL010000024.1, from coordinate 30,367,820 downwards.
ACCTCCAAAATCCCCTTGCACTCATCACAAAATGTTTGTTGCATATGTATCAAATGTAAAAAGGATCATAAAAACCCTGCAACCTCATTGTTTGAAGCATGTCATGTGACCATTGATTATTGTCTGACAACTGTACACCTGACCTGAACAGAATATTTTTTATAACAAATAAAAGCTCATTTTATAAGTGGGATAACACAGTCCAGGGTGAATAGTTATATAGAGAATAATGCATGGGGAGGTGTGTACTACGAGAATTTAATGGTCACCCGAGGTGTGGGATGCTACATAAACCCCGATGGTGAATTCCAAGGGGTTTATTAAAGCATCCCACCCTGAGACAATCATTAAATCTGAGTATGGCACACACTTCCCCATCTCTTATTTTTCATAATTAGCTGTCAGCAATTTTTTGCCAAAGTTAGACTTGTACATTTAGATTGCGATCAGTCTTACTTCAGTGAGTCACGTCTGAGCCGTTTCCGCTGGCAGTTGCTCTCCACTGCGGTTTCCGAACGGTAGGATCAACTGGATAGATTTTCATTTGTTTTGTTTTTAAATGTTTAAGTTCACGTATTATTTACAAGGACTCTCGGTCTGGTGGCTCCTCATTATGTGGGATGAGGAGCTGCCATGTTTGTAAAACTGATTAGCCCACCCAGGAGAAGATGAACAGCCAATCTGGGAGCGACTGTTTATTGAGTGACTCGGTGCATGCTGACCATTATAACAGCAAAATTATTACTTGGTCAGCCTATGGAAAAAATTGCTGACAAGTAATTATGCAAGCAATAAGACACAACAAGGTGTGGGTTATGGCCTGATAAGAACATGCCCCAGGTGTGTTATGAGGCATGAGACACTTGCACCAAGTGCCTTTAACTCCTGGTAAGTGCTGTTATCAGACCATAACTCACCACAGAGCGTCTTATTGCAAATACATCCCCACAGTAAATATATATATAAGAAAAAGAAATAAAATGTCCAATAATTTTTAAAAATTAGCTTTTTGATGCTGGCAATAGGAAAAATAGTTCCCTATTACTGTAGTATCCTGCACTTGACACTGGGTAGCTGGCCAGAAGAGGGCTCCCCCTTGAAATAATAGTGCTAAGCCCCCCAAGAGAATACACTATTTTAATAGTTACTGCATTTTTTCTCATTTCTCTGTGGCCGTTATGGTTTTAGAGGGATCTGAGCCTGTTTGCAATTGTGTCCCTTTGCGGACGCCATAGCTCACGGCAGCTTTCTTGTTCCCTGTGTCACTTGGTGTTGGAGCGACCACTACTTTCTTACCTTGTCCCCAATACACGTCAGTTTCTTTTTCTTTTTTTTTTTTTGGGAGTTTTGTTTTACTGAAATGTAGACAGATTTGTGGCACTGGGGCTAATTATTCAGCGCGAGCGGCAGCAGTCGTCACATTGCGGTAGGAACTGTGGCAGTCACGGTCACACTGCTTCCACGAGACAGTGGTCAACTGCCATTTTATCCCCGCAGTGTTGTACCTTTCTTACTTGTAAAGAAAAATAAATAAATATGACACCTTTTCGGCTCGGCTACTCCCTGTAGCCCAGGTGCCAGTCATACTATACAAACTTAAGTGTATGAACATGCACGTGGGCAAGCGTGTCACTCGCCAGTCACCATGGTTACCACCGTTTTCCACAGCGGTTCCCAATCGCGTTTTTTTTTTTGTAAACGGTTCACTCGCTGCCCTATTTGCAACATACTATGGTTGCTTATGATAACCCCCCGTGTGACTGAGTCAGGTCAGTAGAGTAACAGGTCTGGTGAGCTGGTGAAAAACCAGATCTGGTGAGTTGGTGGGGAACGGGTCGGGTGAGTTGCTGCAAGACCGGGTATGGGATTGCAGTCGAAAGCCACTTCCTTGCAGTATGGGTGCAGACTGCTAGGCCCACTACATACATTTGTTTTTTTGCAGTTAATGTAGTGTGGAGCACAGGTTGTAACTTTATTTTAGTCCACAGCTTCCAAAATATTTTTTCTGTCAGGTTTGACTGGTGGTGTGACCACTCATTACAGCAGGCTGGCACGAATTCTGTTGAGGGTGACCGTGGCACACTGATACTTTCCTGTAGTAGGGCTAGCCAGGAACTATTAGTGCCGGTTGGATGGTTATGTCTTGATAAGGACACAGCTGAAAACGGCTTTCAGCCAATCACCAAGTTATTTACTCATTTTTATCAAAGTGAATAATGCACTTCTTAGTGTTCCCAGTACCTAACTGTGCTTTGAGCCTAACAACCACCCAAAGCATGTATTATTCCCTTATAATCACACAACCTGCCATGGGTACCCCTTACCTTACAAACAGCACCCCATATGGTGCGACTTGGGGGAATGAGAGTACAATAACACTACAGGCAATGTGCCTCAGGGGTACTGACCAACAACCCATTGTTATCCTGGGGAATACAACACCACACTATGTGCCCCAGGGAAATAAGAATACAATAACCAACTGTATCCTGGGGGGAAACAATCTACTGTGTATCCCAGGGGGTCAAGAATACAATAAGCAGTGTTGGGTAAGTTACTTTTTCTATTACTTTTGGAAACGTGTTCCGGAAAGCTCTGTGCAGTCACTGGCAAGGATGGAGAAATACTAGAAAAAGTAATACACCTTGTAGTTACAATTACTTATGTCTTATTATGCAAAAGTAATACATAACTGTAACTGATTACATTTATTTGAAAGTAACTAACCTATTACTTTCAAATAAATATTATTTGTTATAGTTTATTATTTTTGTATTGTTTTTGTATACAAATAAGTAACTGTAACTGTCAGGTGTATTACTTTTTCTAGTACTTCTCTATCCTTACTAGTGACTGCACAGTGCTTCCTGGATCAGGTTTCTAAAAGAAATAGAAAGTAATAGAAAAAGTAACATACCCAGCACTGACAATAAGCCACTGTGTGTCCCAGGAAAATAAGAACACAAAATCCCAATGTATGTCCTGGGGGAGAGAATACAATAATCCACTGTGTGGCTCAGGGAAATAAGAATACAAAATGGGGGGGGGATACAATAAGCCACTGTGTGTCCCAGGGAAGTGAGACTACAATAACACACCATGTATTGGAGAGGTGGGGATACACTATTCCAGGCTGTGCCTTAGATAAACAAGAATACAATAACTTGCTGTGTGTCCTGTGGGGAAGTGGGAATGGAAATACCGTACATGCATACTGTACTCCAGCAGGACATAGGGACACACCCTGAAGATCTGAGGTGGTATATACAGGGGGAAGGTTAGGAGGCCCTTCTCCCAGTGGATTGTTAACTTATGGAAGAGTCTACCAGTAGAGACAATTGATACAGAAACACAGAATTTGGCTGCAGAAAGGGACCATTTGGCCTGCCAAGCTTGAAAAGATGTTCCCTGCTTGTTCTTTCTCTACAGATCCTAACAGGTGTCTTGCACCCCCCCCCCAACTTATTTAAGCCGTAACGCATGATAGAGTGTGGGCTATGCTGGGATAACCTCACATCTGGGATGGCTGGGCATAAGGCCGCAGGCTGAGTGCGTCCTACACCCCGGAAGTGAGGTTATCCAGCACAGCCCACACCCTGGAGTGCATTATTGATATTATACAATGGTTTGTTTGTAAATATAATTAAAAGAAGATAAAAAAAAATATTGTAAAAATATTTTTTTCACTTTTATTTTTGACTGTGGAAGCATATTCCCTATTCTATTTCTCCAGCAGGTGGAGCTGCATTTTTTTTGGGTTGGTGGTGCTGGCTTAACTAAGTTTCCTCTTTGTGCTTCTGCAACCGTGATGTATTGTCATATGGACTGTGAATCCTCCTATAGGTGTTAGAAGTAGTTTTTTTTTTTTTTTTTTTTGGGGCTACACTTGCAGGCACCAAGGAGGTGTTCAGGAACCCAGCCATCACTATGGGGATTTCAGCCATTGCTTGGAAGCTGATGGCAGGTACTGTCAAACTTATTTTTCTACAGTGGCAGAGTCTGTGTTCAGTTTTATTTATTTATTTTTTCAAGGTGGCCATAATTAGTGTACAGTCATTTGAGGAAGCAAGCAGTCAGTGCCATGGGCGGGGACACGGCTGCTGTCGAGGAGGAAGATGAAATGCCGTATTAGGTTATGGCTTTTTTTTTCATTGAAAATATTTTTGTTTGTGGGAATAGTGTGAGTGGTACTAAGTTCTTGTGCATGGTGGTGGCAAGCCAGTTGAGTACAATACACCAAAGGAAGATTGCCAGTGGGAATGTCTGAAAGGGTGCCGAGTGGACGTTCCTATAGCGGGTGTCTGAGCGGTGTGTTGGAGCTGGCAGTTTCTATTTCTGTGTTGCAGGCAGAGTGATTTTTCCATTGATGTGGTTTGGTCATGTGTGTACCTGGACTTAGTACAGTGAGGTTATACTCTGATACATTGCAGTTGATAAATTTCTTAACCTCTACTGAGTAGCGGGGACAACTTATATGGGCACACATCTTCTGTTGTCCTACATCTCCAAGTAGGACTCCAAGATAACCTCACTGTCCGAGGCACACACTGGCCAATCAGAGCCTAGGAAAAATGTTTTGCCATTGAATAATTACCAGTATTCACCCCTTGCCTATCTCATGCATGTGTAGAAACCCTCACTGTTTTTACCTATACTACCTCTGATGACAGGCGGTTCAAGATGTCCACCACTGTTTCAGTGAAGTAGTATTTCCTCATATCCCTCCTAAACTTCCTCCCCTTCTAGCTTAATTGCATGCTCTCTTATTCTGCTGCAGTTCCTCATTTAAAACAGGTTCAGTACCCTGCTCACCCCAGTAAGGTACTTGTAGGTCTCTATCATGCCCCATCTCGGGTGTTCATGTTGAGATTCCTTATTCTTTCTTCGCATGGTTTCTCATGCAATCCTTGCACTATTTTAATTGCCATCCTCTGGACTGTCTCTACCCAGTCTATACGAACATATGAAATTGCTAGCAGAAACAGGCTGTAATGGTCTATCTAGTCTTTCCCCCCTCCCCAGCTCTTCCAGGTGTCAACCCCCTCCCTCCCATTCCCCCATCCCTTCTCAGTAGTGTCTCCTTTGGTCCTAATCCTCTTCTTCATCCTATCCCACCTTCTCTTGAAACTGGCCACCATTTTTCCTGCTGCTACCTCCTGTGGCAACTCATTCCACCCCTTCACCACCCTTTCGATGAAAAAGTGCCTCCTCAGTTCCCTCTTGAATCTAACCCCACCAGTGTCAGGCTATGCCCCCTAGTTGCACCCTCCTTTCTTATGTTGAAGATGTCCTCTATACCAATCCTGCTTATGCCCTTAAGGTACTTGAAGGTTTCAGTCATGTCCCCCTCTCCCTTCGGTCCTCCAGGGAGTGCATGTTCAGATCCCTCAGCCTCACTTTATATGATCTGTCCCCTATACCCACAGTCATTTTTGTTGCCCTCCACTGGACTCCCTCCAATAGTCCGATATCCTTCTTCAGTTAAGGGCACCAAAACTGAACACAGTATTCCAACTGTGATCTCACCAGAGGCCTGTATAGTGGCAGAATAACTTCCTCTCTCCTAGAGGTGATTCCCCTGGTGATGCATCCCAGCATTTTATTTGCCTTCGCTGCTGCCTTACAGCACTGTGCTGTGTGTTTCATATCATCCCTGACCATTACTCCCAGGCCCTTTTCCTCCTTTGATACTGTCACCTGTATTCCCCCCAGCCAGTAACTGGCCTTTGGGTTTTTGGCTTCCATGTGCATTACTTTTCATTTTTTAGCATTAAAGCCCAGCTGCCAGATGTTAGATCATTCCTTCAGCTTAGCCAGGTCCTCCCTTAACCCCTGTCTCCCCTCTTCCATGTCCACCCTCCCACAAAGTTTAGTATCATCTGCAAAAAGGCAGATCTTGCTACTAACCCCCTCAGCAATGTCACCTATGAATATGTTGATCAGCACAGGACTGAATACTGAGCCCTGTGGTACCCCACTGGTTATAGGCCTACGTGTGGGCAGTTCTGCCCTTACCACCACCCCTCTCTGGTTCCTGCCCCTTAGTCAGCTCCTGACCCACCCTATCACTTTGTCACCTAATCCCAGGTGCCCCATTTTGCTGAGTCAAATGCTTTGCTGAAGTCCAGGCACAGTACTGCCACCACTTGCCTTCTGTCCAGAGACCTCATCAACCAGTCAAAGAAGTCAATCATGTTGGTTTGACATGACCTCTATTAATTTCCCTACTATGGAGGTAGGCTAACTGGCCTGTAGTTACCTGTCTTATCCCTGAGTCCATTCTTACAGAGGGGTAGTACAACATGGGCTGTCCTCCAATCTTGTGGCACACATCCCATCTCCAGTGAGGTGCTAAATAGATCTGCCGGAGGTGCTGCCATTGCCACTTCTAGTTCCTTCAGGACTCTTGTGTGTACCCTATCTGGGACAGCTGCCTTGTCCACTCTCAGTTCCCTGGGCCCTTTTAAAACCTTGTCTACCCAATCTCCCCCTCATACTCCTCCCCCAGGATTCCTCCTAATCTTCCTCTGTTTCATTGGACCGCCTACTTCCTTGGTGAAGACTGAGCAAAGTACTCATTCAGTGCCTCTGCTTGCTCCTTCTCTTTATCTGCCCATCCTCCCTCTTTCTTTATCTGAACTATCATATCCCTTGTGCTTCTTCTCTCCTTGGTGTATTGGAAGAAGCCCTTCTTTAATACCCTGAGCCAGTCTCAGTTCTTTCTCCACCTTGACTGCCCTAACCACTCTGTCTGCCTCTCTAGATTTCACAGTGTATGCCTCTCTGTCCTCCCTCAAGGTACGCTTGTACTTCAAGAAGGCAGCCCTCTTTTCCCTGACCTTTTCAGTTTACCTTCTTGTTATGCCAACTAGGATTCTTCATTCTGGAGTTCTTCTTATGGACCCTTGTATAGGTGCTGGTGGCCTTGATTATTCCCCTCTTAATGATGGTCCACTTCTGGTTCAAATCCAGCTCTGGTCTGAGCTTAGCCAGGTGCTCCTGCACTATGTTCCCCATCCTATTGAAGTTTGCCTTCCTATAGTCCACCACCTTTGTTTTAGAAATGGCTGATTTCTTCCCCATGTAGATGGAGAATCACACTGTGCAGTGGCCACTGCCTGTAAGGGGTCCCTCACTTCCACATCCTGGACATTCTCCCCATCTGATAGCACTAGGTCTAATATGGCCTCCCCTCTTGTTGGTTCTATGACTCCCCTGTGTCAGGAAACAGTCCAGGATAGCATCCAGGATGATCTGTCCCCTGCTGCAGGAGGTAGCCGGGGTGTTCCAGTCTACTCCAAGTAGACTGAAGTACCCTTTCTCCTCCTACCTCTTCTTCACCTCCTTGTTCCATCCCCTTCCATCACCCCCCGCTTCTCTGCCTACCAACATACCTACCTCTCTCTCACCTTCCCTTCCCCCCCCTTACATAGCCTTAGCTATGGCTGATCCCCTAATCTCTACTGCACTTGTAGCTAACTTGCACTTTCTGTTATACCTTAGCCAACCTGTTCTGCCTGAGTTTACTCCTCACTAACTTCCCTAGATCAAACTATAACAGTTCTATTCAGCCATTTTCTAGCTACACAGTTATGTGTCATTTAGTGTATGCCTAAATGTTATTTTCTGTTGTTGTATGTATCTAGTCCAAAAGTGTTAGCGTAGTATCTATCTAGTTCAAAACTGTGTGCATCCCACTATTTCATTACTCCTGTACAGTCTGCTCAAATTATTTGAATGTAATCTACTGTAAATTTATATTACTAGGTTTATTAGGTATATAGGACATAAGGAGACCAAAAGGTCCATCAGGAATGTCCCCATAAAAATGGGAAAATTAGACTATCATTTGTCTAGAGTAGTACTTGTCTTTTAAACATTTCAAAATAATGTATATCCACTAAGTTTTGTGGTAACCTATTACATGTCATAACTGTGCATATGGTAAAAACGTTATTTCTTTTATCTGTGATAGCTTTAGGGACTATTAATTTTTTTATTATGAAACCTAAGATTTCCCCTTACTTCATTGAATTGAATTTCACAATTTACCATAAGTTCTGGAGATTTAAGAATTTTAAATAGGAATAATAGGTCACCCCTCTGTCTACCTGCCTGATGCGTGGATAGTCCAGTATGGCGTAACCTTTCCTCATATGATTTTCCTTATAAGTCAGGAATCATCCTGGTAACAGACCATTGTACCCCTGATACTAAATGAATATCGCGTTTTGTAAACGGTGACCAAACTTGGGATCCATAATCCGGTATTGGTTGTATGAAACTTCTATAGGTTGATATAATTAACTGTTCAGTTTTACATGTAAAGGCCTTTCTTATTCTATTAACTAAACATTTACTTTTCACTGAAACAACAAGGCAATGGTAGTGTGATGTCAATTTGTTGTTAATGACCACTCCAAGGTCAAGTTCCTTGTCAGAGCTTCTAAGTATCCATTGGTTAAGGATATATTTATAATTTGGATGATTTTTTTTACCAAACTGAATAATGGCACATTTGTCCATATTTAGGGACATACCATTAACAGTTGTCCATTTTTCCTAGTCTGGCAAGATCTCTAGACATAGAAAAATGTTTTTTCAATTGTGTCTACTCCCCCACACACACAGTTTTGTATCAGCAAATCTGATTCAATAATTCTCAATATGTCTGTTCATATTCATATCTGTAACAAAAATGTTAATTAGGATCAGCCCCAGAACCGATCCCTGCGGCACATCTCTCCCAACAATTTCCTCCTCAGATATCCGATTATTAGTGCTTACACATCGAGTTCTATCTGAAAGCCAAGCCTGAGTTCATCTAATAATATTACCATCCAATTTATATCCAAGAAGTTTTTCTATCAAGATTATATGTGGAATCTTAAATGCTTTAGAAAAATCCAGTAGCATTGCATCTGAAGGTACGCCCTTATCCAAATGTATACTAATCTGGTTGTAGAAGGAAACTAAGTTAGATGGACATGATCTTCCTTTAGTGAAGCCATGCTGACAGGGTCTAAATGAGCAAGAGATGTTTCTGAATAGGTCTTAATAACATGATCCATTGTTTTACAGCAATGAGATGTAAGGTCGATTGGCCTATAGTTCTCAACTCTTCCCCTATTATCCTTCTTAAATACTGGCACAACTATAGCATTGGTCCAGTCAATAGGCAGTTTACCAGTTTTTAGTGAAAGATCAAATACTATAGATAAGGGATATGCAAGGTCTAGTGCTGCATTTTTTAGTAAGGATGCATTAATATTATCTGGGCCTGGCTTGATGAACCATTCATTTTTAAGAGCTTGGTGTACACCTCATCAGAATGGACACTGAATTTATTCAACAATAAGGCAGGAATGACAACATTAGCTTCCCTTGGTGAGAAAACTGAACAGAAATAGGTGTTAAACATATCTGCAATTTTAACCTCATCCTCTATAATATTATTGGGAACCATGATTGGTCCCACTGTCCTGTTAGTGTACCTGCAACTAGTATTGATATATGAATAAAGGAGTTTACTATCCTTTGAATGTGCAATTTGAAATTCAATATTTGCTTTCAACTGTCAAATCTGCTTTTTTAAAATTCTTTGTTGCTCTAAATAACTTAATTTATTACTTTCTGTGTTTGCTTTTTTTAACCTACAGTATGCTTTCTGTTTAATTTTAAGCTGTTTCTGAATCTGTTGAGTAAACCAACCATGCACCAGATCTCTGTAAACTATCCTCATGTTCCCCTACCCCCAGATCACACCAGGAGATGAGCAACTTGTTGCTCAGCGTGTCTTCCTGTTGAAACATTTCAATAAATAAAGAAAATGTACAGCATTCCCCTTCCCCCCAGCCTCCTTATCTGTTCCCACAGCTCCCTATCTAACTCTGTTTCCTGTGAAGATGGTCTGTACACCACCCGCACTCTGATTCTTCTCCCAGCGGTGTTCTGGAGCACTACCCATAGGGCTTCAGCAGTGCTCTCCTCCCCCCTCCTCTCCTTTGCACATTATCACTTCCCTTACATACAGTGCCACTCCCCCCCTTCACTCTGTCCTTCCTGTGCAGTTGATACCCCCCGGTATCACAAGGTCCCATTCGTGTACTGGGTTGCCCATGTCTCCATAATGGCCGCTATGTCTACATCCTCCTCCACCATCGTCGCCTGTAGGCCTGCTACCTTGTTAGCCAGGCTCCTTGCATTTAATGGCACCACCTTAGTACAGGCACAACACTGGCATGTTTTGTGGACCATCTTTTAAGATCCATGGACCATGGCAAGTTAACTGGTGTAGTTTTTGTTGATCTATCGAAGGCTTTCGATTTGGTTAAACATACCATGCTTCTCCAGAGACTGAAGGACATTTGCCTGACAGAATGCCCTCATAAATGGTTTCAAAGTCATTTAACAAATCATTCAGTGAGAGTTAACATTGTGACGTATGGCCTCAGATACTTATCTTAGAACAAGGGGTCCCACAGGGGTCCATTTTAGAACCTCTATTATTTTCATTATATATAGATCTCGTAGCAAAAAGCATTTCAACGTTTAGTATGTTATTATATGCTGATATTATTCTTTTCTCTAGTTCAAATTCAGTGGATGAAATAAATTCATCCTTAAATTATGATTTTTCTGTTTTAAATAATTGGTTGAATTTGCATCATTTGATGTTAAATACTTCAAAAACACAATGCACTCTTTTTGGGTCAAAGCCCAAATTAAATAAATGTAAACCCCTTCAAATAGTTGACCTGGATGGAATTATGCTTCAGTATGTTGTTGAAACAAAATATTTAGGAGTTACACTTGACCCAAGTTCGTCTTTCAAAGCCCCATAAAAGAAAACTGTAAAACAGGTGAATCAACGACTCAGTGGTCTGTATAAAATAAAAGACTGCTTAACAAAGAGAAGCTAGGGAAACAACAAAGAGTGCACTTCTGCCAATATTGTATTATGATTCATTTTTATTTACTATAATAACTGGTAAAGATCTTGATTTAGTTGATAAAACGTTTAATGCAGTCTGCCGTTTAGTCACATCAAAACTTATACTTATTGTTTGCTATATAGAGAATTAGGATGGTTGCTACCACAATTTAATTTTACATATAGCTTGGGTTGTTTGCTGGACAACATAATTAAACTTGAACACCACTCTCCTTTATTTAAGTTAATTGAGTTGAAGAAAGGGGTTAGGACCTTGAGGTCCTCTTCAAATGTTCAGTTAAGCTTATCCAAAATTACAACATATATGGGTGAGAGATCATTTTCATTTCAGGCATCTAAGTTGTGGAACAACATGCCTCAAAGTTGTTTCGATTCTAAAGGCCGTGCAAATTTTAAAAAGGAGTAAAAAATCTATTTGTTGCATCGATCTACTTGCAAATGTTATTAATGTTAATGTTGTTAAACAACTTTTCAAGTGCTGTTTTATATTCTTTTTTGTTTTATTATATGTACTGTTTGTATTTTTGCAATTTATATACATCTTAGCTGCTTACTAAGTGGATTCGGGTCGTTCCTGAAAATGGGCCTCAGCCTAGTATGCTTACCCGGTGAACAAAGTGAAAATAAATAAACCTCCCATTGTGACCCCATTCCCTCTTTACTTCTGTTCATTTTGTACTTCTCCTCCCCCCAGTCCCATCTGTCCCTTCCCCCGCTCCTGTCTTTCTTTATTATTTCCTTCTAGAGGGAGGCCCGGAGGGTCCCCCTCTCCTGGTGCCGAGTGCCTTGCCCTCTGATGTCCCCCCCCCACTTGTTCAGTTTAAATGTAGCCCGTCAACTAAGTACCTTTATGGGTTGCCTTTCAGAACCTTGGTGCCCCCCCACTTGGATGCAGCCTGTCTGGTGCATACAGTTCTTTACTGTCCCATGTCCTACCCCACTTCCCCACAAGCCTGTACCCATTTGTTTTGCACTATCCCACTCAGCCATGAGTTGAACTCCTCAATCCTCCCTTTCCTGACAGTGCTGGCCCTCAGAACTGGCAGTACCTCAGAGAAAGCTACTTATTGTCCCACCCTGCTGCAGATCCTACCTAGCTCAGTGAACCTTTCCTGCACCAACTTCACCTCACAGCCCACCAGATCATTTATTCCCAAATGCACCACAATATGAGGCTTTCCATACCCCATGCATTTTAGAATAATAGCCCCTGCCCTCCCTGCCATCATGCTTGGCATGCACTCTACCCTCCTTTGCTACTTCCTGAATAGTTGTTACCCCACCTTACTTCCTTCAGAATAGAGTCCCCTATTATTACAACGGTCTCCTCCTGTGCATGACCCTTGCTGACATAGTGCTTACCTTGGTGTTCATTTCTGTGACAGGGTTGAATACGGCCCTGTCCCAGTTGTTATGGAAAAAGTTAAATGCAAGGATCTGTTCTATTCTCTCCTTTTCTGACTTCTCTGTCTGGTTGCACAACCACATTTTCTCATGAGACATAGGACTTAATCACCCCAACGGTCTTGCAATTCTCTGCCTCTCACTATCTCTCTACCCTCACTTGCTGTTCTGTCTTTTCACCCCCCTTGAATATCTGCAGATATAAAAATATATGTGAATCTCTTTGTGGAAATGTAATTGATACTGGGATCCTTTTGTTTAAAACTGCATATAGTTATACTGCTGAAATGATTGCAACGCTATTTAGAACTCAAGGGCTAAACCTGAGAGGCAATTTTAAGCCTTTTGCAGAAGATGTAAACAATAGGTTAGTTCTGAGTCACAATGTTCTTTTTGCTGCACCTGCTGAAACTGACAAGAACATTGGAAACTTACAAGAACACTGTGAGAAGCATGCTATTTTCTTAACAAGCTCCTGCACAGACTTATAAATGGAGCTGCAATGTTTTGCAAAAGAGAGAGACAGAGACTGAGAGACTAAGATTGGAAACTGAGAAGAAAAACTCAGAAGGACTCTGTTTTTCTATGTTTCTACTGCCATTGTAAATAGTTATTCTGAACATTTTTTTTTATTTTACTGTTGTTAATAATGTCGCTTGTGAATTTTACAACTGCTTCTGGTTTTCCTATGCTTCCTGACATATGCCTCAATGACAGATGGTATTAGCCTAAGTGGGATTTACCCCGTGCATACTCTAAGCCAGGAGTTTTGTGTGTGGGTACTAGACCTGGTACCAGGGAAGCATAGAAGAAAGGTATGGATTCTGCAGCAACAAGCCCAGGAGTGGTTACCAGAAGAATGGCAGCCAAACTAGCAGAGACAGAAGTCCAAGCTGAGACTGTACAGCTAGCACCAGTTATGGAAAAAGAGCAGGCAGTGACAGAACCTGAAAGCCTGACTGCCTTTTTCAAATGGTGGGCTATACAACAAACAGAAACAGAGAAACGGAGAAGTGAGGAGATGGAGTAGAGAGAAAAAGAGATTCAATATTTAGAGGCACAGAGAAAAGAAGAAATGCAACAACTCGAGCAGCAGAGGAGAGAAGAGATGCAGTGACAGGAGCAGCAGAGGTGAGAAGAGATGCAACGACAGGAACAGCGGTGGCAGGATGCCTTGCAGGCTATCAAAGGCAGAGGATCTGGCACAGTTCCAGATGAGCAGCAGGACACAGGCAACTTGAAATACATTACACTTACACAGTTGTGTTCCTCCGATCATATCGAAGCATACCTGACAACTTTTGAAAGGGTTGCCGCAGCCAGCCAGGGGACAAAGCAGCATTGGGCAATCAGACTGGTACTTTACCTGACAGGGAAAGCCCAACTTGCTGACAGCAGTATGGACACTGCACAGTCAGAAAACTATGACCTGGTGAAAAGCAAAATCCTGAAAAGGTATGATATCTCAGGAGAGACCTACAGACAGAGATTTCAGTCTCTAATGTACAACTCAGTCGACAATCCTCGAGAAGCCTTCACTCGACTCAGAAAACTCCTGATAAAATGACTCCAACCAGAGGGCAAAGCAGTCCCACAAATCACAATCTTCTCTGTTGGCTTAACCCAATGACGGATACAAATTCTAGAATCGCACGGTGGTACCTGGCACTACAGCCTTTTAAATTTAAAGTAATGCACAAATCTGGGAAAGAGAATGCCAGTGCTGATTTTCTGTCTAGATATGGATCTGGAACAGTTCCACGCGAAAATCACAACTAAAAATTTGCAATTACCAAATCGCGACTAATAGCGAGAGCTATAGTAACTCATTGTCTTATTAGCACCACACATATTAGCAGCGCTGTAATAATAGCAACTGCTAACGGGATACCCTACAATAGTTACTACACTCATTACAGCTGGTAAAGATTTTTTGGATTGCTTTGTGGCTTTTGAACTCTGAGGTATAAGGAAGCATTACATGATTAAAAGCCCTGATGATATTTTTAATATTTTGGATTGCCAAGCAGGATAGTACTTCTGACCCGATTAGGGTCTGTATTTAATGGAACATTTTAGAGCAGTCTTACTACTTTAATATCAGAGTATCAGAGTGCGGCCGCATCATGGATTGTTATCTAACTGAAGAAATGTTTATTCCGTCTTCTACAGCATTTGGTACTGTCTAAGGAGATTTATTGGAACTGTGTATGTGTATTGCACATTTCATTGTTCTTTATGTGTTTGTCTGTTTTGTAATGACTTTACATCGAATGCACAAACTTGAATGTGTATATAAAGTATCTATCATCTGTCTATCTATAGAGAATTGAATGCAACTTCCATTGTGTACTGCAAACTTCAGTAAAAATTAAATCAATAGATATTATTTCCTACAGTATCTTGTGTGTGGACAGAGATGCATACAGTTAGTCAGTTAGGCAGATCCTCTCTCCTCATTCTGCCACAAGTCAAAAGATGCAGCAGTACAAAGCAGCCAGGTGGAGGCATGGGAGCAAATATGGGACTTTATGTGAGCCCTACAAAGGGACCAAGGAACTCATTAGCTATTTAATTCTAATGACCGGATCCTGCATGAATGATTTATATGACACAGAGTACTAGTGTGGCAGTTGCTATAAGTTCGAGTCTCGTCTGAGTGTCCGATTCTCACGAGTTGTGATTATTGTATGCGCGTTGGCAGGCAAAGTTGCTATTTGTACATGATCGCCATTATTGACCGGTCCCTGAAATCACAATCGCTAGTTTGGAGTCGCTATTTTGTGGCCGCAATTATGCGGTTGCTATTATAACAGGATACCTCTGGAACTGAGATTTCTGAAGGCTGCAAAAACAAAATGTATGAGTTTAAACTTCACTGTTTGCTGTTCTGTTGTCATGGAAAAAAAGATCCTGCATATGCACGGAACTGTAAAGGATATATATATAATATATATATGTATATGCTTATGTTAGATGAGAATTGCTAGAAAGTTTTGGAAACCTGTTTTTGTAAAATAGGTTCCCTCTTAAAGAGGGGGGTATGTGACAGGGTTGAATATGGCCCTAGCCCAGTTGTTATGGAGAAAGAGTTAAATGCAAGGATATATTCTATTCTCTCCTTTTCTGGCTTCTCTGGCTGCACAACCAAATTTTCTTGTGAGATCTAGGACTTCATCACCCCAACGATCTTGCAATTCTCTGCCTCTTGCTATCTCTCTGCCCTCACTTGCTGTTCTGTCCCCCCAACATATCTGCAGGTATAAAAATATATGTGAATTTTTTTGTGGAAATGTAATTGATACTGGGATCCCTTTGTTTAAAACTGTATGTAGTTGTACCATTGAAATGATTGCAAAGCTAAAACTATATAGTTATACTGTTGAAATGATTGCAGAGCTATTTGGAGCTCAAGGTGTTAACCTGAGATGCAATTTTTAAGCCTTTTGCAAAAGATGTAAACAAGAGGTCAGTTCTGGTTCACAAGGTACTTTTGTGGCACCTGCTGAAACTGACAAGAACATTGGAAACTTACAAGAGCACTGTGTGAGAAGCATGCTATTTCCTTACTGATCTCCTGCACAAACTTATAAAAAGGAGCTGCAATGTTTTGCAAAAGAGAGAGAGAGAGACTGAGAGACTGAGATTGGAAACTGAAAACAACTCAGAAGGACTGTGTTTTTCTAGGTTTCTACTGCCAGTGTAAATAGTTATTCTGAGCAATTTTATTTTTTATTTTATTGTTATTAATAATAAATCACTTGTGAATTTTACAACTGCTCCTGGTTTTCCTGTGCTTCCTGACCTGTGCCTCGACGACAATCCCCCCCATGTTGGCTTCCATTTTTGCCACTTCTCACTTCTGAGACCCTCCCCTTACCTGTTCCCCATTTTCCCCCTTCTTTGCGGTTCCCCCTGCTGTACCCTCCCCTTTGGTCCATCCTTCTTCCTTCCCGTGGCCTCCCCCCCAGAGATGCCCTTTCCTTGCCCCTCCCCTGTTCCCCGGTATCCCCCTTTCTCATGGTTTCCTCCTGCTCTGTTCCCCTTCAAATCATCCTGTTTCCCTCCTGTATGGCCCTTCCTTGCACATGCTACTCTCCTCCCCTTCCCCCTATTCGGGCTCTTTTTGACCACTCCCCCACTGGACTCCTGTATCTCTATCCCTGCTTCCTGTCCTGTTCTTATTTTCCACTCCTCCACCAGACTCTCCTGCCTCCCTGTTCTCATTTCCCCTCATGCCTGGTAACCCTTTCCTTCTTCACTGACCCCTTTTACTCAACTGTGCCTTTGTCTCTCCCTGCTTTCAGAACTTCCCTTCCCCCTTAGCCCTGGCCATCTAGTTTCTGCAGAACTGTGTACCTGTTCAAGATCCCTACCCCTTGTCATTAATGCCGTCTGCTAAATTTCCCTACTCCCCCATACTTCCTCTTTGGAGTGACACTTTCACCCCTTCTGCCTCCCCCCACCACCTTTAAATCTCCCCCCTCATTCACCCCTGGTTTGTGTGACTATGGTGTTCCCTTGCCCTGAGAATTCCTCCTCAGCTCCTGCCTTGGTCCTCCCTCTGACCTTCTCATCTGGTACAAACCCTTGTCCCCCTCCCACTGTCTCCCTGCCCACCCTCCTCCCCCACCTTCTCAATTCCAATCTTAACCACTCTATTTCCCCCCCAAGTTGCCAACAGACTAGACATCCCTCCTCCCTCCACATTATTCCTAGGAAGATGGCCGCTCCACATCCATTACATATGACCATCCTCCCTCTTCCACCTGTGGCCTCCATGTATTATCTGCAGCCCACCAGCCTTCCTCCATGCTACTTCTCTGCCCTAGCCAACCTTTTGTGTGCCACATCTTCCCCCATAGATATGCTGCCTCTGGTGTCCTACCTTCTTCCCTCCCTTTATTTTGTCCCCATCTTTGCTGAGTCTGTGCTTGTCCTATGGTCTTCCCAGCTACCTCCCCTACAGTCCTTCCCCCTCAGCCTACCACACCCCTCTGGTACCCTCAGTTTCCAACTTATGTGCACCCCTAACCATCTAATGATGTTCCCCAGCACTGTGTTTACACCCACACATCAGCATTTATACTTATGAAGCAATATTACTGTCCTTTTCCACTAGGTAGAGTATAGTGGATGTGGATGCTCCTCCCTTTCCTGCCTCCACCAAGGAAGCCTATCCCTGACCTCCACAGGTCCCACAATAAATGCAGACAAGCCTGGGTGGGTGGGATGGGGAGGGAAGGTGGGATAACCTCTGCAGCAGCTTCCGTGGACAAAAATTATAAGCACCACACAGCCCTGCAACAGCTGTTTGAGTCTGGGTTTGCCTCCACCCCTGAAAATCAGACCCCTTTTACTCAGCACTTCCAAACACAAAAATCTCAACCCCCTTCGTCTTGCATCTGCAAATAAAGAACAAGGATTCTGAACAGGCCCTAGAAGAAAAGCACCTTGACCCCTTCTTACAGCCTTTACCTTGTGCTGTTAGCTTAGCCCAACCAGTGCAGCTACCCTTATATTCTGTTCCCCCTCCCCCTAGGACCACCTGTTCCAACAGAAAAAAATAAATCAACAGTTCTGCCGGCTGAATTACTTGGCCCCAAAGCTGGAGTCCTGCATCACCCCTAATGTCTCCTTCCATCATCCTTCCTGCTAGACAGAATGCAAGTTCTAGCCTACCAGCTGATGGCATCCACTTACCCAACCCGAACTGCGGTAGTGAAGGAGTCTGTCTTTTTCTGAGATGTGGCCTCCAGAACTCCATGCAATATTCCAGATGTGGTCTCACCAATGATTTACACAGTGGTAATACCACCTCCCTCCTTCTGCTGGTGATACTGCTCCCTATGCATACCAGCAGCCCACTGGCCCTGCCTACTGCCTTGTCAAACTGCCCTGCGACCTTGAAGTCATCAGTTATTATAACCCCAAGGCCCCTTTTCAGCTTAATGACTGACAGGACCTCCCCACCCACCCCCCATGTTACACTCAGCTCCTGGGTTTTGTGCCCCAGTTGCATGATTTTGCACTTTCTGGCATTGAACCACAGCTGCCATACCCTTGACCACTCCTCAAGTTTTCTAAGGTCCCTACTCATTTTCTCCACCATCTCCTGAGTATCCACTGTATTACAGATCTTGGCATCATCTGCAGAAAGCAATACCTTCCCTTCAGGTAGACAGCGGTATCACTGATGAAGATGTTGAACAGGACTGATCCCAAAACTGAATCCTTTAGCACTCCGCTGGTCACTGTCCCTTCATTAGAGTGAGTACCATTTACCACCACCCTCTGCCATCTATCCATTAACCATTTTTTTACCCAGTTTTCAACTTTGGCTCCCACTCCTAGACTATCCAATTTCTTCCTCAGTCTCCTATGTGGCACAGTGTCACAGGTGTTGCTGAAGTTCATGTAGGCCAGGTCCACTGCCATCCCTGATTTATTTCCATAGTAACCCAGTCAAAGAAATTGATCAAATTTATCTGACGTGACCTCCCACTCATGAATCCATGCTGCCTTTGGTCTTGCAACCCACTCTGTTCAAGATATTCTACTAGCTTTTCTTTTAATGTGGTTTCTCTAATTTCCCCACCACTAATGTGAGACTGACTGGTCTATAGTTGCTAGTATCTTCCCTGCTGCCACTCTTATGGAGCAGAACTACATCAGCTCTCTTCCAGTCCTCTGGAACCACTCCTGTTTCCAGTGATATGTTGAATAAAGCTGTCAGCAGTGCACCATACTCCTCCGTGAGTTTCCTTAGCACCTTTGGATGTATCCCATCTGGCCATCGCCTTGTCCACTTTAATGTCTGCATATCCCTTCAGGAATCTTTCCTCTGTAAATAGACCTGTGTCACACACACACACACACACACACACACACACACACACACCATGTTCCTGCTGCTCCTTGTGGATCTGTCTCTGCACTGTGAAAACTGAGCAGAAGTACCCATTCAGGATGTCAGCTTTTTCATGATTATTCTCTGTACAGTCACCATCTACCAACCTCATTTTTCTTCACTATCCTTCCTCTTGCCTTCCTCATCTCACTTACATACCTGAATAAAGTTCTGTCCCATTCTGTTACCCCTTTGTCTTTCCTTTTCTCTGTTTTTGCTATTGTGTGCCTCACTGCCTTCCCAGATTCCCTCTGTTTTACCTGGTATCCTCCTCGCTCTGTGTTTCTTTGTGCCTCTTGAAAACCACCCTTTTTTCTTCACACTGGACATGTGCCTCTCATGTAGGTGTGCCAATGAGCTGCAGTGTCAGTGGCTCGGGGATATCGGAAGCCTCCATCATTCCCCTCCCATGCACCATCTGTCCAATGCACTGAAGCTGTTGCAGCAACCTTGAGGAGTTTGGTGCTGGGAACCCTCCTGTACCAGAATCTGGTGCAGGGTCCCCTGGTGCACCAGACTTCAGTGCAAGCTGCCATTTGCCACAGCTAGCAGCGATCTAAGGGCCCATTTGAAAATTTAGCCCATGGAGCTCATCCAGTCTGCTGTGTAACTGTACCATGAAAAGTAAGCCTTGACATTTGTTTCCTAACTAAGGAATCACAGGAGCAAGCGGAGCATCCCTAACTATGAGTACATATTTGCAGAGCATACTTACTATTCCCTGCTGATGATGAAGGGGGGTTAAACTGAATAGACCTAGAGTCTCTGACCTTAAATTACTATGCTGCTATACAAACCCACTATGAGTATTTCCCTGGGGAATATGAGTAAAATGATTCACTGTGTACCCCTGGGGAAATGAGAATACAAAAATATGTTACAGTTTTTCTTTCTTTTTTTAACAAATACGTACCCAAGATTAACCAGCTTAGAGGCTACATCTCATTTTCAGCAGGGCCCAGTTCTATCCCATTTTACAGCTGGGACGACTGAAGCACAGCAAGGTTTAGTGACTTGCCAAGGTCACACAGCAAGTAAATATTAAACCTGGGTCTCCCGATTCCCAGCTGTGTGCTCCAGCCACAAACTCACACTGCCTCTGTGCAGGCCTCAGAGATAAACAGGAACCCATTCAGTAATTAAGCAATAATGATCAAGAAGCTGGTCATTTCAAAAGGATCAATTACCAAGGAACGGGTGGCCAGAGGCTGCACCTCGGACCACCTCCCTCCAGCTAGTCGTTAATCAAAGGAAATGACTGGCTTCGAGGTTGTTATTGTGATTATGAGTCTAATCGCAACAACTTTCTTTTTTCCTGTTTATTTTTACCGCAATTCAATTTTAAAGCAGAGTGTCGTGAGCCGTGTGTGTCACACAGCATCAGTTGGCAGCTGGATCAGTCATTTCTAAGACATTAATGACCGATCCCATTAGACCCCGGAGCCGTCATCGGCAGTCGGAATCGTGGACCGCAATTCATGACAGTTGCGGTTAGTTGCAATTGCCTTGAATTGCAGCCATAATTCTGGGAAGTCATATTTATCAAAAGTCAGACTCTAGCTGACTTGCTTGCCCAACAGTGTCCTGCCCACAGAGTAATCTCGGACTCTCCACAGCAGCACAATTTGCTTTTTCTTTTTTTTTTAATTATTTACACTGTTACATCTTGCCATTTCAAACTTTGTTGGAGAAACTCAACCACCAACCAGATGTGTCCCTGGCTCCTCAGCTTGAAAACTCATCCAATGAGAGAGAGGGAGGAGAAGCCAGGATTGCGTGCCCTGCACAAGGAATTCATCCGATGCAGTCTGCAACTCTGCACTCGCCACTCGGTTCATTCATTCGTGTGAGCAGTAGGAGAAAAGGATGAATTTCTGGTGCCGAGGAGGACTCGGGAGTAAGAAAGGAGTGCGTACTAAACGAGACATGGATGGTCACCACGCATGGGTTTTTTTCAGCAGTGTTAGATGGTGAGTCAGTCAGTTGATTGGTCTGTCCTTTCAGGGCTGCTGGCGTGAGGAGGGAGGAAAAAGACTAGTAGCTAACTTGCCCCCCCATGTAAACTGCTGAAGAACTGGCGTTTTGAGTCTGTCAGAGCTGCTGGCATGCCATGAGGAGGAGATGGGGCCCATTATGATGCTGGGAAGGGATGGGGAGGTCAGAGGGGAGAGGCCATGATAAAAAGGGTGGCCAGAGTGCACCTCTGGCAGCACAGCCAGACAGAGCCAGTGATCAGTAAAATGAGAAATGGGAATGGCGAGGGTTGTGAAGAAGCAACAGACCAAACTTGCAAGGGGGGGGCAACTAAATCACTAAAGACTATAGATGGTTTGGTACAAAATAAAATTAAATAAAATGGCAGAGATTGCTACTGAATTTTTTTTCTGTAGAGAAAGAACTTTGGCTACCCAGGTGAGAGAGCGAGAGAGAGAGAGAGACTGATTGACTGAGACTGTACCATTTCACTCAAGTGTAAGCTGCCAGTGCATGCCTGCTGCTTTCTTGTTACAGTCTGGGTTCTGCTAATTGATTTTTAAAATACGCAGGGGATATTATTTTGTGTTTTTTTTATGTTTCTGGATGCTTATTCTGCCATAAGCAAAAGGCATGCAGAATTGCAAATAGAAAGCTGTTTCCTAAAGCCACTATGTACAAGGAACAAAAATAGAAAAACTCCTGTAATGTTTGTCCTTGTGAGTACGATGCACTGCATTAGGTTTATGGTACACAAGTTGGTAAAGGTGATTTTTCTGATGTAGGCTGATAACTTAAAATATTCTGTGTGGCCAAGTTATAAAGTTAACCATGCCATAATGTCAGCTGTCATCACAAACAAACCAATTAATATGCTGCTGCAAAGTGCAAACAGTGGGAAAAATGGTGGACATTAACAAGAGGAATTAGGATGTTGGGGAGCAAGGCAGAAGTGGATAGACCATGGTTAGTGACTACACTAAACACAAATCCTGCTTGATGAGTACTCTAAATGTGTTGGCATCAAAGGCAGTAATGTGGTTCCAATTCCAAGAGGTTTTAATTACACATACCAGTACAAAATACTGTCAAATGCACTGTTGAATGTGTCTGCTTACAATTTGTCTTGGACTAGTACTGCAGTATGGTATATATGTTTGCATGTAAACTAGGCCAGCATATGCGCTGCAGATAGACTGGTTGTCAGGTTTTAAACATTTGGGGATAGCAGTAGTTATATGATTATCATCAATAATATTTCATGAAGTGAAGATGTCTACAATTGACCCCTGTGCACTTTATTTCTAGTTTTGAACAAGTTTGGCCACTGTTATTGTTTTTATTTTTTATTTTTAAGTGTGTTATGTCCCCTTCCCTGTGGAGCTGAAACAGCAGCCATCATTTGGGGGGGGGGGGAGCATGGTAGAGATCTGATGGCAATTTTGTATGTTAATATGTATGTATGTTTGTTTGTAACAGCAGCTTGTCTGAGTAGGGAGAGATAACCATAAGCAAAAACACTGTGGGGTGGAGAAAGAAAAACTGATAGTTGTGGACTGAAAACTGTGGCTTAGAAGTGTGCAACCCTTACCCCAGCCAAGAGCAGCATCTTGCAGCCAGGACTTCCCTAACTTTTACACAGACAAGGCAACAAACCACAAGTTGGCAAAAAATAAGTATCACCTCTGGAATTGGGGTAAATACTTGGCACGGCATCTAAGAGGTCAGGGGGTTAGAGTGCAAAATAACATTTATATTTACTCTTGAGTTCTGGGAGAGATGTGCCATGGCTATGCTGTGCTTCCTATCTGAGGGGGCCCCACAAACATTTCACATGGACTCAAATATGATATGTCCAATATCAGAAAATTGGGGTTGTATCATATGACTTCATTTCTACACATGGTAGGCAGAAACTGGGTGGTTCCCCCAAATTTGGATACTGTCATTACAGGACATAGAACTTTGCAGGAAGGGGATTTCTATAAAATTACCTACAAGCTGCCCAGAGACCCTACCTGGTCTAATACTGATGGGATTCTAGTAACCCCAGGGGACTGGGTGGTTATATGTGTTTGACCTAAGGTATTGTTTTCTTTACTGTTCTTTACCCTGGTATCTTGTTTGCAATGAGATCTTGGTTCTCAGCCAGTTTCACAGCACAGAGGAGGGTGGGCTTTGCTCTGGGTCTGTGGTGCATGCAGTTGTAATAGGGCCCACATAGTGAGGGGACCCATGGGGATATGGGTAACACCACCTGAATACTGTATTATCCAGAGTGGGCCAATTGCTTCTGTAGGATGTTCAGTTTTGAGAGAAGAATGGCGGAAGTTGAAAAAATTAGTTGAATTTTCTTTATTTAGTTGCAGTCATAAATTTTAAACTGGTTGAAAAAAATCAGTCACAGTGTGTTGTAAGTCAGTCATAATTGTTTTTTCAACTGGCTCCGGGGTCTAGATCCCATAGCCAATCAGGAGCCTGATTGGGGCTCCACTTTCTTATAATAAAGAGGTTACATCAAATAGCAAAATAAATGTAACTAGTGATATGGTACTAGAGCAATTGTTACAGTTAAATCCCAACAAATCCCCGGGCCCAGATGAACCTCACCCAAGAAGGAAATAGTTCTAGCTGTATCAAAACCACTCTAGACCATTTTCCAGCATTCAGTTACAGAAGGGAAGGTCCCCTTAGACTGGACATCAGCCATTGTTACCCCTATACATAAGAAGGGACCCAAAACAGAGTGTACAAATTACAAGTCTATAAGCCTGACCAGCATAGTGGGTAAAACTCTGGAGTCCATGATAGAGGAGCTGCTGGAACAGCACCTAGTTGCAAGTGGATATGTGGATGTGTCTCAGCATGGTTTTAGAAAGGGCAGGTCCAGGCTAACTAATCTTGTACACTTTTATGAACCTGTGAGTAGGGCTTTGGATTCATGGTATATCAGTGGATATCTTGTATATCGACTTTGAGAAAGCTTTTGATAGAGTACCACGTTATGAGTTGATCCAGACACTAGTGGAGATAGGTGTGGATAAGTCACTTATATGGTGGATAACATTATGGCTGGGTACAAGGAGATGGAGAGTCTGTTTAAAGGGTTTTGTGTCAGCTTGGATGCATGTGGATAGGGTGTACCCCAGGCCTCCGTCCTCGGTCCAACACTCTTCAATATACTAATAGCCTCAGTAACAGGAAGTGACTAATCCCTGGTCATCAAAGTTTGCTGATGATATTAAGATTGGGGCGCTGGTTATGAATAAGGAAGATGTGACCAACTTTCAACAAGATATAGACACATTGGCAAATATAGCAGCTGATAAAAAAATGAGATTCAATTTAACCAAATGCAGGATCATGCACTTGGGATCCAAAAATAACATTCCCTTATATACTAAATGGTCATCAGCTTGTAGTGAGTGACATAGAGTAAGGTTTGGGCATCTTGATAGACAATAGTTTAAAATTCACAGAACAACGTAAGCAGGTATCCAAACAGTGTTATGGTATATTGGGTGCCATTGCAAGGAATATCAGGAGTAGAGAGCGAGAGGTGTGGATGCCATTGTATGTTGCATTGGTGCACCCACATCTGGAGTACTGTAGTAGCTTTTGGGCACCACACTTGATGCAGGATGCTGCTAGGCTGGAGGGGGTGCAAAGAAGAAACGAGGATAGTTAATGGTCTGAGGGAGAGAACATATAAGGAGAGGCTGAGACACTTGGGCATGTACTCCCTGACGTACAGATGACACAGAGGAGATATGTGCATGGTATACAGGGCCCATAGTGAGTGCAACCTGTGAGAATGCATGGGTTTGAGTGCTAGAAATAGCACAAGGCCACTTAGAGGGCATGGGCTGCAGCTCACGGGCGAGGCCTACAAAAAGAATAATAGGGGGCACTGGTACTCCCAGTGGGTGGTTAATAAATGGAATGACTTACCAGAAACAGTGGTATCCTGTACTTCTATGGACCAATTTAAGGGATCTTTGGATAATTATTATAGTGAGGAAAGATATAAGTTTTAGAGTAAAAGGTGCAGATAATTAATGGCTTACACCAAACCTACCTGTGTAAACTCTTATGATTCTTATGATTCTATGATTATGACACTTCTGACCTTCAATATTACATGCTTACTCACTGTTATCCTCTGATTTTAGTCAAATTAGAAACATGGTTATTCATGGCTGAGGCAGATGTGATGATACACCCATGAATAACATCATATCAGTTGTGTTGTAATTCATTGCTGGTGTGCTGGTGTTCATATACATGACATCACACCTGTGAACAACAGGGACTCACTTCTTATTACTCTAAAACCAAGTACTATAAATTATAAAACATAGGTGCCTTTCAACAGTTTGGTGTTAGAGGTTAAAACAATGCACTGTGGGGCCAACTGATAGCTCAGCAGAAGTGCTTTTTTGCTCCCACACTGACAACCTGGATTTGGGAGCCAGCTCGGGAGTCGAATCAGGCAGCTGGGGGGCAGGGATGGGGGAGCCACACAGCAGCACACTGTGCCAGGGGAGGGCATCGTCCAGCTTCTGCCACTATAATGATGCTGTTGTGGGCCAGGGGAGCTCGTCTCCCCCACAGCTCACCACTGTGTGTGTGCAAGGGCTTGTGCATGGGGATGCGCACACTTCACCAGGATGCCTGGGGAGGGAGGAAGGAAAAAGTAAAAAAAAAAAAAAAGTCTCCCTGCTGCCAAACATGATGGCCTCTGGTGCTCTCAGGCCCTGAACCTTGTGGATCCCCACCAGCTGGATGATGGGGAGAGGCAGTAGGGGCTGGGGGCAGCTGGTAACAAGATCCAAAGAAAGGAGCAAGGTGGCAGCAAAGGAGCAAAAGGCTGTATGAAAAAAGCCCTATTGGAAAAAAAAGAGCAACAAACTGTGAATAAACTTGGTGCATCCAGCAGACCTGGGTTTGATTCCCACAGCTTCCACTTGCATTCTGTGTGACCCTGAGTAAGTCACTTAAAATTTCCCAGTGCTTTACAGTAGGCTTACCCCTCTAAACAGGACTTGTGCCCAGTGGGTCTTACCTTATTATCAAAGAATAAAACAGAAAAAAATAAATATTATCTTGTGAATTAGGGGCATAAAGCACTCTGCCTTCTGCTTTTATGTTTCTATGGGAAACAAAAACCCAGGGGAAGAGTACACAATGGGGTGTGAGTTAACAACAACAACAAAAGTCGAAAGAGACCCAGGAGTAATTATATCAGATGACCTAAAGGTGGGCAAGAATGTGAGAAGGCAGTAAGCAGGGCTGGGGGGATACTGGGATGCATAGGGAGAGGCATCAACAGTAGAAAACAGGAAGTTGTTATCCCTCTCTACAGACAGTTAGTGAGACCCCATCTGGAGTACTGCGTGCAATTCTGGAGACTCCATCTCTGCATAGACATAGACAGAGTGGAGGCTGTTCTGAGGAGGGCAACCAAAATGGTGCCAGGTCTGCACCAGAAGACATATGAGGAGAGACTAAAGCAGCTTAATATGTATACCCTTGAAGAAAGGAGGGAGAGGGGGGACATGATAGAAACTTTCAAGTATCTCAAGGGAATTAACAAGGTACAAGAGGGTAGTATCTTTCAGAAGAAGAGATGTGCAAGAACAAGGGGCACAATTTGAAGATAGAGGGGGGACAGCTCAGAGGTAATGTTAGAAAGTATTTTTCCACAGAGAGAGTTGTGGATGCATGGAACAGCCTTCCTGAGGAGGTTGTGGAGTCAGGAACAGTGGGAGAATTCAAGAATGCATGGGACAGGCATAAGGCAATTCTAGTGGGGAGCAGGAGGAAGTAAGCTGTTGATTAACTAGAATCTGCAGCTTATCCATCAGGTAGGGAAATGGGCAGACCGGGTGGGCCAAGTGGTTCTTATCTGCCATCAAATTCTATGTTTCTTTATGGCTTATTATGTTCCCAGCTTAACTCTGTGAAACTGCTGCCAAAACACAGCATCTGCAGCAACAAACCCATGTTACAACAATTCTATATGACCTGGGGGAAAGAAAGGCAGAAGCTGACAATTACTAGTTCTATGACCTGCTTCACCCAGATAGATAGATGTCTGGACTTTGCCGGCCCCCCCCCCGAATGGATGTCACCTTCCTTAGATGGAAGAAGCTGCGCTTAACTCAGTTTGCACAGTTTGTGCATAATGGAATTCTCAAATCCTTTGCCCAACTGTAGCTTCAGTTTATTTATTTATTTAAAAGTTTTACCAGGAAGGCATTCTGAGCAGAATTACTGCTCGATTCCAGCTGCATCCTGGGGGAAGGGGGTAGGGAGAGCACAATATGAACAGTAGAAAAATGTAGCAGGCATCGAGAACAAGCACCTTGCGTAGATCTGATCTCTTGATATGTGCAGGTTATACCTTAGGGAAGGCCACCATTTAAGAGATGTTCAGGGGGACTCGCATCCTGTCGTTCAAGGTTATTGAGAATGTTGGGGATGGACAAATATAAAAGAAATACATTTCACGTCTAGTTAAAAGTTTTATCTCACACAGGGAAGAACCACCAGCCTCCTACCAGACCATTTGAGAATGGGAGACAAGACTAGCTCTGTCCCCCCTCAGGACTGAAAGTCTATTTGGGAGGGGGTATATCGTACATTAGTGTCCAATAACTGGAAGGAATTTAGGTGGCAGTTGGCCGATATTTCCTCGTTCGTCAAAAATGAAACATTATAATATGGGAAATGGTGACCGCTATTGGAGAGACTATGGGGTGGAAGAAACCTCCTACCATATCTTTTGGGACTATTCCCAGATCCAACCCTTTTGGAATGAAATGGGATGGAAATATGGCCCAATGTCAGGGATACTGGAATCATTGTGGTTTGAACATTTGATACTAGGTAAACTGCCCAAGGGTAAATGGTCTAATCATCACATATCTTTCTTAGTAATTCTCCTGGCAACAGCAGACAAAGCTATCACTAAGAGGTGGTTTATGTCATCCTGCCCCAGATTAGAGGACTGGATATCTATCATCAAAAGCATATATCACATGGAAAAAATTACAGTGGATCTCTGTCTTCAGATGGACAAAAGGATGGGGTATGGCTTTCCCTTTATGTACTTGAACTAGGAGGCAGATCAGTTCTGTCCCAGCAAGCTGAAGGGTTCTGACACCCGTCAGTGATAAATAGGTTCCCAGACCCAGTACCATAATAGTACAAACTTAATACCTTAGCCTCATCCTACCCGATTACCTGTTTTGTTATGTGCTGGGGTACACCCCCATTTCTTAAATTTTGTCGGTATTGATTCTCTTTTCATACCATCACAGTTGTAACAGGGTGCTATTTATAACACTATCAAAGAGGGTTAATAGATACAGTCTTACCCTGATATACAGCACTGGAGACATTGTGCTGCTACACGGATATTACCCATTGTACATTTGCTGTCTTATAGACTGATCCAAAGGATGTTAAAAAACTTCTCATTTTCTAATATGGGGAGGATAGAGCTACTGCCCTGATACTAACACAGTAATGTTGTTACCCTACTAATAAGCATTAATGTTCTGTATTTTTGCCACTGTACTGCATCTCAACTGGCTCTTGAAATAAAGAAATAAAAAAAAAACCTGTGAAATGACTTGCATGTTGCTCACTGGCACTCGTACATTATTCTGTCATGGGGAAATGAAAATACAACAACCCACTGTTTGTCCAAGGGGAATGGAAATGTTATAATTCAATGTGTGTCCCTGGATGAGGGTGCAGGATACAAATACCACTACTCACTGTATGCAAAACGGGAGGGGTAATGGGAATCCAGTAATGCACTGAGTGTTTGGCAGCAAGGGATGAAAGACAATAGTTCACTGGGTGCCTCGGGAGAGGGCTGCAAGACATTATGAAACATATAAAAATAATGGGACAATGCCTTGAGCTTCTGTTTCCTATAGAACATTAACAAGTGATTTGACAGTGCACGGTGTAAAACTGAAAGTTATTACCTTAAGCGCTATATTGGTTTCACACAGACCTGTACCTCCCAACATCACTAACTAGCCAGTTTCAAACAGTTGCTGAAGAAAAGATGAAATGTTTTTGAAAACATCCACTCTAAGGGCTGTAAAGAAATACAGTAGAATTCATATTCTGACTGTGCATGAATAAATGATAAAGGAGCAAGAAAAACACAAGGATTAGGTAGCATCAGTCAGTGTCCAAGTAATTTATTTTAAAATCTTGAAATATGTAATAATAGTAACACAAATACATTTTCTTTGTCATAAAAGTATCTGCACTGAACAGTTTCCACGGAACTGAAAACTGTAATGAAATACTGTGCAATCAGATACAATTTTCTTGAAGCACGACATCACTCTTCCTACGTATAATTGCCAGCCTCTTAGCAATGTATTATGTTTTTATTTTGGAAGGGGGGTAATATGATGAAAAGAAAGGTTAGTATGCATTCTCTCACCATTCAGACAAATGGAAGAGATTGGCCAGAGTGTCCAACCAATTTCACCTATCCAGTACCAGGAGACGCACTGCAGGAGGCTCTCACTAGGCTGCCTATGGTATATCAAGGCTCAAGTCAAGCAAGCTCCAACCTCAACCTCCAACCTGAAGTGAACAGATCAAGGCACCAGCGGCTCAGCTTTAAAGTTTCATACTCAACAGTAGGCTATTTTTAATTCTTCAGACTATGCAAATTGCCACTCCCTGAGAGGGAGCATAGCCTAGAGTTGAAAGCGCCAGATTGGGAATCCGAAGGCCCAGCAGATCTGGATTTGAAACCAACAGTGGCTCCAGGGGCTACTGATTACCTGGGCATGGGGGCACAACAGCTGGCAGCCAGGGCACTAATACAATATGCACCACTACAAAGTGCACACTGTTCCAATGGGGTAGCTCTGCACGACATGGGGCAACAACTGGGGCACAATATTTTCTTACCAGGATATGTGCCCTGGTGTACAGCTGCCAGTGTCTGAAACCCACAACTGCCTCTTGTGTACTATGTGACCCAGAGCAAGTTATTTAAAAGTTACCCCCTTTTCCTTCCACGGAAACTTGCCCTTGACTGGGCTCCCTCCTCCAGACCTGCAGCAGTGGCTCACTCCTTGGAACCATTGGTCGTACTCAGCTTCCAGCTGCAGAGAAAATCAGAAACTTGCCCTTGACTGGGCTCCCTCCTCCAGACCTGTGAGTGTGGCTTGCTCCTTGGAGCCATCGGCCATATTCAGCCTCCCACCACAGAGAAAATCAGAAACTTGCCCTTGACCAGGCTCCCTCCTCCAGACCTGTGAGTGTGGCTTGCTCCTTGGAGCCATTGGCCGTACTTAGCCTCCCACCGCAGAGAAAATCAGTTACACCCACTGCTGCTCTTCTTGCCTACTCGGATCCAAAGCTCTGTTTTCCACTGGTTAATTTTGACTGGAAATTGCTGGACTGCCATTGGTTAGTGTGTCTTCTTCAAGCAGGACATTTGGACACTGATCCTTGCAAGCACCATGGCTGTTCACTGACCAACTTTTGCTATTTTTCAATCTGTGCCCTGACCAGCTTTTAACTGGCTAGCCAGCCTATCCTGTTTTGTTTTTTGTTTTTTTTTTTCTCCCCCATTAGCAAGTTACACTGTACTGCCACTAGAGGAACACAATCTTTATCTAAAGCGATCCCTGCCTGTTGTTTATATAGACACCTTTCTAAACTACAGCTACCCCTCCATCTGACCAGCCCCCCATACACCCTGCTTACAAATTCTTCCTGTTCCTAAATCAATTGTTCACTAATTTTTCTGCCTTTATGAACAATGCACCCACTACTCTCCTCTCTCCCTCTTGCTCTGCTCATATCCCTCTCTTTACCACCTCCACTTGTTCACTACTCATCTATTCCTAATAACTCTCCCACCATCAGTTACTATCTCCAGTCCCCTACCTACATCCATGTTATCACTCCCTCCTCCCATTTGAAATATGGTCTTACTCTACCACTATTCCTCTTGCAGGTTTGATAATGGTGTCCACTTTCACTGCGGTTCTCCACCTTCTTCCTCACTCATCCACTTCCGTCTCCTCAAAACTCCCAGCCTCCTCGCCAGCTCCTTCAAAATCCCCTAAGCTCCACTTTCTTATACTTGCTCTCCTCTTGCTCTGCTCCGGGGATATCCACCTCAACCCAGGCCCTATTGCCTCTTTTTCCTCTGGTGCTTCCTCCTCTACTACTGCCCCCCACTCTTTCCTCTCAGCCCTCCCAAAGGGCTTAAAGATTCTACATCTAAACACCCACAGCTTGTTGCAAAAAATAGACCAGATTCAGACCATGGTGTGCACTCTGAAACCAGACAGTCTAATCATCTCAGAAACTTGGCTAAAGAGCACTATCCCTGACCACTCGGTCTCCATTCCTGGCTACTCCCTGCTAAGGCAAGACCGTGCTGGCGGGGTGGTGGTGGTGTGGCCATTTATGTCCTAGCTTCCATCCAATATTCCATCATCTACTCATCCTCCAGTCCTGAGACCTATGATGCCCTAGCTATCCATGTGAGCCTCCCCTTCACTCTCCCAATCTTTGTAGCTGGCATATACTGCCATCCAAATGCCCATCCTTCGGTCACGCTAGACCTCCTAACCTCCATCACTTCCCTTGTCACTCTGGGGAATTATTCATCCTAGGCGACTTCAATGTAAATTGGCTGTCACCTAAAACTACAAAAACTAAAAACAAAATCGGAGCCTAAACCTCTCTAAACCTCTACCAACTGATCTCTGAACCCACCTGCCCAAACCACAAGACACAACAACAATACTCCCTACTCGACTGGGCCCTTACCTCCTGCCCCCACTGCATCATCACCTCTGGCATCCTCCCCGATGCTCAGTGACCATAACCCAATATTCATAGTTAGGAAAGTCCACTGAACTAAATCACCACATAAACCCATACAACTACGCTCTTTCAAGTCTCTTGACCTTGAACCTCTCCTGAGTAACCTTGCCACTTCTGATTGACCCTCCCCCAACCTCCTTCCCCTCGGTTGATAAGGCCCTTGCCTACTTCAAAGAAATCTTTCTTGTAAACTGGAACGCCTTTGCCCCACTCAAACAAACCAGAGTCAGAGGTACAGGTACCTTGAATAACCCCTGAACTTCTGGCCTGCCTCAGGGCTACAGATTGAGCCTGGAAGTGTCATAAAGCTACCCAGCATCCCAGTGACCTCGCAAATGACCACATGCTCCAAAATGTTTGCACCAGGGCTACAAGGTTAGCCAAATCCGAGTATTTCAAATCTGCCTTCATCACCAACATAAAGTCCCCTTCTAAGTTCTGGAAGGTGGTCCATGCCCTATTAACCCCCTCGGTACTTAAAGTAAATAGTTCACTAGTGTCCAACCCACTTTCTCTAGCTGCAGAATTTAACTCCCACTATACCTCCTGCACCACTGAGCTACTGAAATCCCTCCTCTCCTACCCATTCTCTTCCCCATTCTCTACCAGTGTGCCCCCTCCACCACCCTCCCACCTCCCCTTCTCTTTCACTACTGTAAACCCAAATGATGCCCTAAGTGCCCTCCTCACCATAAATCCCTCTAAAGGTGCCTCCCCTGCCGGCCTCGACCCAAAACTCCTCTCCCTCTCTCCTTTGGCCATTGCCTACCCCCTCTCAATAATCCTAAGTCTCTCACTCTCTACTGCCTCGGTCCCCTCTTCATGGAAACATGCAGTGGCCCTCCCTCTACCCAAAGGGGGTGCCCCTTGTCCCCTGGCAACTATTGCCCCATTTCTCTCCTCCCTACCCTTGCCAAACTTCAAGAACACATTGTCCTCCCACAACTCATCTCTTTTCTATTGGATACCTCCTTTTTCACCCCTTTCCAGTCTGGTTTCAGGAAAAACCACTCAACCACCACCTCTCTCCTATGGCTCACAGACTCCATCCTAACCAGGATGGACAATGGCTAAATTACCTCTGCCATTTCTGTTGACCTGGCCAAGGCCTTTGACACCGTCTCTCACTCCCTTCTCCTTGATGCAGTCCCGGTAGCTGGCCTATCTCCCTCTGCCACAGACTGGTTCAAGGCCTACCTTATTGGCAGAACCCAATCAGTTAAGATCTTGGATGCCACTTTTCTTCCCCTCCCGATTAGCACTGGCATCCACAGGGCTCTGTATTAGGGCCCCTCCTATTCTCCATCTTCTTAAATGACCTTCCCTCTGTTTGCTCCCCCTCCTCCTCTATACATATGTATGCCGATGATACAGTCCTGTATGCATCTGGAGCCTGTCCTGAGGTTACAACCAGCTTACAGCAAGACTTCGACAAGGTTCGGCTCTGGTTTGCTAACCATCAACTGTTGCTCAACGTCAAGAAGACTGTCTCCGTGACCTTTGGCACAAGGCAGAGACTCTCTAGGCTTCCCTCCCTCCCTACCCACTTTCCACACCCTTGATGGGACTTTACTTGAGAACACATCCTCCTTCAGGTACTTAGGTGTTTGGCTGGACCAACACCTAAATTCCTCTGGCCATTCAGAAAAAACTGAGCCCCAAGCTTGGTGCCCTGTTCAGGAACCTTAGTTGCATCCCTCCTACGGCTAGGCATGAACTTGTTCAGAAGATGATACTGCCCATTTTTGACTACTGTGACATAGTCTATTGTGCTGCCCCTAAGTCCTCCTTGCCCAGACCGGACACCCTCTTCAATGCCTTCTGCTGCTTTGCCCTGGATGCCCCCCTCACACCCACCATTGTGATCTTTATCTTGCCCTATCCTTCCCCTCTCTTACAAATAAGCAACTCTCCCACTGTGCTAATTTCACCTCCAAGCACTGGTTGAATGAGCTCCCTTCCTACCTCACCTCCTCCTTTATAACCTCCCCCATCCTCCCATTCCCTTAGATCAACCGAATCCCACACCCTGGTAGTCCCCGCAGATCCACTCAAATCAGCCAATCCAGTTACTCTTACCACCTCCCAAAAATGTGGAAATCCTCCCCCCCTCAAATCCGGCACTCATCCTCTGCCTACTCCATCAGCTCTGCCCTCAATAATTATCTTGCACCTAGCTGCTCCTGCCATGTCCTCCTAATTCTCTCTTCTAAGCCCTGGACAAACCCTACCCTTCTACTGTCACCTTTATTTTACCCTGTACCCCCACCCCACCCCCCAAATTTCTAGCTCTCCTCCCTTCCCCAAATTACTCCCCTTACTGGCCTCCCTTGATCTCTCACAGAATGTAAGGGACCCCGAATGCTCTCCATGGGTCCCTCTCCTACCCTCTATAAGGGGCTAGTATCTCTCATCTACTCTCTTCCCTTATCATCCCTCCTAGCTCCCTAGACTTGCAGTCCTTTTGCAGGGTTCTTAGCATCCTGAAGGGGTCCTACTGCATCTAGGCTTGTCTCCTGTCCTCCCCCTCCCCCATCTACCTGTCCCCCTAGCCTTTGCAGTACCCTTACAGGATTCTCAGCATCCTGAAGGGGCCATACTGCACCTAGGCATGTCTCTTCTTCTTTCTCCCATCTACCTTTCTTTTTAGTCTTTGCAGTCCCCTTGCAGGGTTCTCAGCATCCGAGAGGGTCCTACTGTGTCTAGTCTTGTCTTCCTCTCCTTCCTCTCCCCATCTACCTTTTTTGCTAGTCTTTGCAGTCCCCCTTGCAGGGTTCTCAGCATCCTGAGGGGGTCCTACTACACCTAGTCTTGTCTCCTCTCCTCTCTTCTCCTTCCCCTCCCCATCTACCTTTCTCCCTGGCCATCGCAGTCCCCTTGCAGGGTTCTCAGCATCCTGAGGGGGTCCTACTACACCTAGTCTTGTCTCCTCTCCTCTCTTCTCCTTCCCCTCCCCATCTACCTTTCTCCCTGACCATCGCAGTCCCCTTGCAGGGTTCTCAGTACCCTGAAGGGGTCAAACTGAGCCTAAGCAAGTCTCCCCTATTCTATCTCACCATTATCTTGGCTTTCCATAACTACTAGCAGGGTCCAATGCATCCTGATGGACTATTGTTTAGGCCCCATCCCATCCAAAGGTGCAAATTTTCTTTCCCTCAAGGGTTCAATTCTCATTCCTTCCCTCTCCTATCACTCTCTTAATCCCTATCTACTGACCTTCACCAACCCCCTTGCAGGGTGTCCCCCATCCTGATGGGTCATATCTTGAATTTGGTCCTATTCCCCTTCCTAGCAATAAGTCACACCTCCTCCTTCTCTCTCCTCCCTCTTTAAATCCCTACAGCCTTATCACCCTTTCTATCTAGCCCCACAGCCCCCTTGCATGGTTCCCCACATCCTGAAGGGGTCTCCTTGGGTCACTGCCTTATTCCCTTCTCTCTGGTCCCCTCAGTCCCCTTGCAGGGTTCCTCACCTCCTGAAGGGGTCTCCAGGGACACGACTCTTCCCCCTCTGCCTCACCCCACCTCACCCCTCCCTTTCCTTTCCCTCTTTTCTTTCATGTAAGCACTTGTTTACTTATCAGCCTGGCACTTATTATTGTCCACCCTTTCTACCTATTATGCACAACACTGTTGTAACACTGTTTGTAACACCTGCCTTACAACTGTATGTTAATGTTGATCTTGTAACTTGAATGTTTAATGTCTCATTCCTATTGTACCCCTTCCCCCCAGGTCGCACCGGGAGATGAGCGACTTGTCCTGGTGAAGCATTTCAATAAATAAATAAATAAAATCCCTGTACTCCAGGATGCACCTGGAAGCTAGCTTTGGCTCAGTGTGCCTTTCCAGGACAAAGATTCTACAAAGAAAAGACCTTCTGTTGATTTTATGTATACTTTTACCTTGCAATTTGTACTTTATGTTTAGCAGGACACCATTGTATATTAGTCTCAGCTCCATGGTTTTACCCTGTTTTCAAGGAAGCAGCTGGATAATTTATTTTCTTTTCATTTCTAGGGCTACAGTGGGTGGAACCCTATAGACCTCTTGATATAAGAAAAGGATTCCCGCATTCCTTCCAGCTGAACAACATGTTGGACATGGAACACAGTCATCTCCACGTCCATGGTGTCCCTGGAGCTTTTCACTCCTTGTCGGAACTGGTACTGCATTATTTTTCACCTGATTGCGACACTGGGGTTGGGCACCCCAAGTGTCACTGTTATGTTTTTGGGGGGGTCGGGGTGGTGGATGCTGACAGGGAGGGGAGGGAGGGTGGGGGATATCTATAATTTAAAGAAAAAACAATCAGTCACAACACACTCTGCCATGTCCAAGATGGCTACCGCTGTTACACCGCCATGCTACTTGTTGTGCATGCAGCAGTGACTGTGGCAGCCATCTTGGACATTGCACATTATGCCATGACTGTTGATTTTTTCTGTTAAATTATAGATATCCCCCCCAACTCGACCCTTCCTCTCAGTGCCCACACCCCACCCCAGAAACATAAGAGTAACACTGGGGATGCCCAAATTCCCAGAGTTGTGATCAGGATGCCCTCGACGTTTTCCATATCCCCCAACCCGACCCTCCTTCTCAGCACCCACCACCCCACTCCCCCCCAAGAAGCCTAGCAGTGGCACTTGGGGTGCCATCCCAGTGCAGAAATCCTGTGCTTTTTTGTACCTGGAAAAAGAAAACCATCCATCAATATCTTTTGTGGCCAAAACTCTCCCCACCCGACCCTCCCACTCAGTACCACCACCACACCCCAAGCCCTTACTTACTGATCGGAGATTTAACGCTGTAATCCTCTCTGGACTGCAGACACATCTTCATTCTTCAAAGCCAGACCACGAACTGAAGAAACAGGTATGCATTCAATGTATTTCAATGGTGTTTTGAACTTAGTGGCATAACTTGGGCATTTTTGCATATTATTTGCCCAGATTTGAATTTTGCAAATGCAGGCTTATAAGTTTGGTGATTTTCAATATTTTTACCCCAAATTTACAACATAGCCATATCTTTATAGCACCTCACGAATGTGACAGCTGTCATTTTTCAAATCCTGGCTACATATGAAAGTACAAAGTTTGCCAGCAGAAATTAGGCCTCTAGGTCTATCAAGTCTGCTTGAGTGTGCAGCTAACACCCTACTTTGCTGCGGCCCCTCCCCCTTCCTCCACCTTCCCAAATATCCCCCCGCTCACCCTATCCCATCCCCTCTTGAAACTACCAACCGTCCTACAAGATACCGCCTCCTCCAGCAAAGTGTTCCAAACTGCCACTACTCTCTGTCTGTGAAAAAGTGCCTCCTTAGTTCCCTCTTATACCTACCTCCTTCCAGTCTATGCCCTCTCCTGTCCCTCCATTTCCAGAGCTTGAATATCTCTTCAGCACCAGACTTATTTATTCCCTTTAATTTGTACTTAAAGCGCTCAATCATATCCCCCCAATCCCTTCTCTCTTCCAGAAAATACATGTTCAGTTCCCTTAATTTATTCTCTTAGGGCATATCCTGTAAACCCTGAATCAACTTTGTCACCCTTCGTTGTACCCCTTCCAATAATCTCACATCTCTCTTCAGATAAGGGCACCAGAATTGCACACAGTATTCCAGGTGCAGTCTAACTAGTGACTTATAGAGTGGCAGAATGACATCCCTGCTTCTGGAGGAGATGCCCCTCACTATACAACCCAGCATCCTGTTGGCCTTTGCTGTTGACCTCCTGCACTGCTCTGAATTGTTCATATTTGCTGTTATCAACACCCCTAGATCATTTTCCTCTCCAGTGGTACATAACTGCACCCCCCCCACCCCAGTTGATAACTCTTTCTAGGATTTTTTGCACCATAGTGTAACACTTTGCACTTTTTCACATTAAACCCTAGCTACCATACCTCTGAACATTCCACCAGCTTAGTCAGATCATCCTGCAACCCCAGTCAACCTTCTCTATCATCCACCACCACCCCAACTTGGTGTCATCATCAAACAGACTGATCTTATTCTTGACACCATGTGAGATGTCCGCAATGAAAATCCCAAACACTGACCCCAACACCAATCTCTGCGGCACCCCACTCATCACAGCTCTTGAAGATGAGAGGTCCCCAGTCACTATTACTCTCTGCTGTCAGCAGTCAGTCCACAATCCAATTAACCAATTTAGTACCCACCCCCAAATTACTTAGCTTACCACACAATCTCCCATGGGGAACGGAATCAAAGGCCTTGCTGAAGTCCAAATAAATGACATCCACAACATGACCCTTGTCCAGCTCCCTTGTAACCCAGTCATAATACTCGACAAGGCTAGTCAGACAGAATCTTCCGGAGATAAACCCACGCTAATGAGCATCTTGGAGCCCAGTGATACCCAAGAAGGAGACCAGTCTCTCTAAGTATTGTCTCCATCAGATTGCCCACAATAGATGTTAGGCTTACAGGTCTGTAATTACCTGGCTTATCCTTTGGACCACTTTTATGGAGTGGCACCACGTGGGCCATCTTCCAGTCTTGTGGCACACACCCTGTTTTAATGGCAGTATTGAATAGATCCATCATTGGTCCAGCCAGTACCTCCGCCATTTCTTTAAGCACTCGCAGATGTATGCCATCTGGACCCGGTGCTTTATCCACCCTCAGAGCCCTTAGACCATCCAATACCCTGCCCTCTGTAATCACATCATCTGTTAACTCCTAACCCCCCTTGTCCACGATCCCCACCCCCTTTGAAAGTATCCCACCCTTCTCCTTTGTGAACACAGAACAGAAGTACTCATTTGGAGCCTCTGCTCGTTCCACCCCACTTTCAGACCACTCCCTTCTCTCCTGATCAGCACAATCTGGTCCTTACAGCTCCTTTTCTCCCATATGTATCTGAAGAAGTATTTTTCTCCTTCTTTGATACCCCGTGCTAGCCTCAATTCCCTGGAAGCTTTAGCAACCCTGACTCCTCTGGTGACTACCCTGAACTTCTTCACATACTCATCCCAATCCTCCTGATTTCCTGAATCTCCTGAATGCTGCTTTGTTAGCCCTCACAATTTCTAAAACCTCCTTACTCAACCAACTTGGTCTCTTAGCCCTTCCCTTTTTGCTCTTTACCTTGGCACATGTCTCAGTGGTTCCACCAGTTCCAATTACATTTTTTTCCCCATTTCTGGTTTGCATCCCATTGAGGATGAATTCCTTTCAGGTGACCCTCTACTATTTCCTTCATCATGCCAAAATCATCATGTCTGAAGTGAATCGCCGTAGCACCTGTACCCACTATCTCTCTACTCCATGCTAACTGAGAACCACACCAAGTGGTGGTTGCTCCCAGCCAGTGGTTCCTCTACCCTCATCTCTCTAACAGCCTCCCCATTGGTCAATACTAGATCTAGTATATTCCCCAACCTAGTCAGGTCAGTGACCAACTGTGCCAGGAAACAGCCCTGGAATGCATCCAGGAGAATCTGCTCCCTAGCACTTGAGGTGACTGATGTACCCCAATCCACCCACAAAAGATGGATGTCCCCACTATCAGTGAGTTACCTCTTCTGCACATTTTCCTGATTTGCCCTGCTAGCTCCCTGTTAAGATCTTCCCCTTGAGACGGTGGTCTATATACTATTCCCAACCTGAGAATTCTATTCATTGTGTCTTGGAATTGCATCCATAAGGCCTCTGTCCTACACTCCTACCCTTCCTCCCTCCCTCTCACACATTATCCCTTCCTTCACATATATTGCCACCCCCCCTTCCCATTGTCTCTGTCCCTCCTGCAAATCTTGTATCCTGGGATGAACAGATCCCAGTCCTGGTATTTGTTGGCCCATGTTTCTGTGATGGCCGCTATGTCAACCATCCCCTCCACTAAAAGAGCCTGTAATTCAGCAGTTTTGTTCCCCAAACTTCTTGCATTAAAGGAGACTACCCTCCAAGAACTACCCCTGCAATCCCAATACCATTTATTACACTTCTTCACCCCAACCCTCAACCCTTTGATGGCCCTTTCCCTATTAAAATGGGGAGTAAGCATGCTTGTCTCCCCACACCAGATACTCCTCATTCCAGCAACACACTCACCCCCCCACCTAGCCTAAAAATCACCTTTGTTGCTATATACTCTTCTAATCTACATTTTAAGACCTTTTACCCTTCCCTGCTTAAATGTAACCTATCCCCTGCATACAACATTTTACTATTCCAGACCTTACCCCAGTTACCCACCAACCCATACCCCCTTGGATTGACTCCATTCTCTCAGCCAATTATTAAACTCCTCTATCCTTTTCTTCCTCACCGTGCTAGCCCTAGACTCTGGAAGACCCTCAGAGAAGGCTACAGAACCCCCAACCTCCTAACACAACTTCCCTAGCTCCTCGAACCTCACCATTACCAAATCTACCATTTTACTTACCAAGTCATTCATGCCCACGTGAACCACCACATGTGGTTTGTGCCATCTCCTCCTCACACATTTGAGAATAGCTTGTCCCAACCTATCCACTGTCAACCAAGGTACTGACTCTGCCCATATTCTACTATGTCTTTCCCCTTTGCTCCCCCATCTGATCCATTTTAGTATGAAATCCACAAGTACTAGTACACTACCCTCATCAATACCATTCCCTTCTACACTCCCTCTGTCCCTGCATCCACTCTGACTATCCACCCTACCTTGCATTTTTGTATCATTAACTATACCCACCATGCTCACTCCAGTCTCAACCCTTGTTAAGTCCCTTCCCTTTATACCTCCTGTGTTAAAATCATCCTCCTCTCTCAGAGTACCCCCTACCCCAAAACCACCCTTCCCCTGCACACGGACTAAAATGTGTTTTTTTTTGTTTTTTTTTTACATCCCAGAAGGTGATTTTACGGTCCCTGTATGAAATCACCTTTTGGGAAGGAGCTGAACATTTTCTCTGCCATTGTTCATGAGGTGGGGTCATAAGAAGGCCAAGTTAAAAATCTGGTGTAAAAATATTAAAAACCAACAAAGTTATGAGCATATGTTGAATTTTGTGAATGCAGGCTCGTAACTTTGCACTTAGTAAGAACCTATATTCAGAAGGCAATCCGCAACGCAGGCTACAGTGGCAACTCCCTTGACCTGAAGGTGTTAGCACTGGTCCTTGAAGAAATCCTTGTACCTCTGACAATGATCTTCAACCTATCACTAAGAATGTCCCAGTTCCCATCTTGCTGGAAGCAGGCAACCAGCACACCGTTACACAAAAGTGGACAAGTCACTACACTCCAACTACAGACCCATCTCCATCCTCCACCCTTTGTCCAAGGCCCTGGAACACATTGCCTCTGACCAGCTAGTCTAGTACCTGGAAAAATATAACATCCAATGTCCTGAGCAACATGGCTTTCGAAAAGGCCACAGTACCACCACTGCACTACTAGAATTCACGGAATTCATCCATGCCACACTCAACCAAGGAAATTGCGTGGGGGCAGTATTTATCGATCTTACGAAAGCCTTTGACACAGTCAATCACCCACTCCTACTCAAGCAACTTTCAAGCATTGGGCTCTCCAAAGAAGCACTGCTGTGGTTCTCAAGTTACCTTGGGGAGAGGGTCCAGCAGGTCAGGATCGCCAGTGTCACCTCAGAAGATAAACCGGTCCTTTCAGGAGTTCCACAAGGGTCCCTCCTGGGACCGCTACTCTTTAGCCTCTTTCTAAATGACCTCCCCAGTGTCTGCCAACAAAAGTTACTACTCTACACCGACAATGCAGTCTTGTT
This sequence comes from Neoceratodus forsteri, assembly GCA_016271365.2. NCBI lineage: Eukaryota > Metazoa > Chordata > Ceratodontiformes > Ceratodontidae > Neoceratodus > Neoceratodus forsteri. The sequence continues at coordinate 30,325,925 of JADMNL010000024.1, read as the reverse complement.
CTCCAGGCATCAAGACGTAGAGCTCCTTCAGAAACAGCTGCAGCTTGACTTCATACACATTGAAGAATGGTTCAAGTTGCATAAACTGGTCCTGAACTACAGCAAAACAAAGGTGATGTCTTTCTACAATGCCAGGAGCAAGTACAAATCCCATGACCTCTCCATCAACAACCAAGCAGAGACCACACTTGAACATGTTCCTGAATTTAAATACTTGGGCATTACACTGGACAGTTCCCTCTCCTACCACCGACACATAGACTCTGTCGCCAAAGCAGCCAATATCCGTATAGGCCTGCTCTGCAGGCACAAACATTGCATGAATCTGGATTCACTTAGGTTGGCTATTAACAACTCTGCCACTTCCATCATTGACTACGGGCTTGCGATCTACAGCTCTGCCTCTGCCACTGCTCTCCGCAGAATTACGGTTGCACTCAACAAAGCATGCAGGCTACTCACGGGGGCTGACCGACTCACACACACTTGTGATCTGTATGCTCGGGCAGGTTGGCTTCCACTCATCAGCCGGATTCAGTATCAAACCTGCCCCTTGGCCAAAAAAGTCCTCCTTGGCATCATGCCCTCAGGGGTTAAAAAGCTCCTCATAGACCACTACAGCCCACAACAAACCAGAAGTTCACAACAACAAAACTTCCTTGTCCCCAGATGTCGGACTACTGTGGGACAGAGGGCTTTGCTCACAGGGCTCCACAGTTGTACAATATCCTCAAAGAAACTCTTACTGCTGCTGCCCTTGGCCCATTTAAAAGCCAACTCCAACTTCATCTCACCTCTGCTAGCCAATGTGACTGCTTCACCTAACCAGGGACCTCATGTTTCACTGCCTTCTGCCCTAGACAGGTCTACTACCCCTCTTGCCATGCCCTCCCCCTGCCTCCCACTGCTCTCCCCCACTCCCTTTCCTCCCCCCCCTCCCCGGCACTTATGGACAACTATCCCACCTCTTCCTTTCTGCTGGTGTACTCCTATCTGTCCCCCCTTACCCTATGACAGTGGCCTTCCTGCCCGCATACCCATGCCCTCCCTATCCACATGCCCACAGTGCTTATTACCATGTTTTCTTATAAGTTTTTTCATGTAGTTTGCTCCGCACACTTTGAGGTACTGTATTTAAATTATGCCTCAGCCTCTTGCTCTTTTTTCTTCATTTGTTACTATGTAATCACGTTTTATCCTATTCGACCTTTGTATGTATGTTTACCTACCATTTCCTAGATGTAGAACCTTTGTAAATGAGCAGTTCCTGCTCAAAGGTATTGTACTCCTAGATTTTAATAAATAAAAATAAAAAAAGTTGATAATTTTCAATTTTTTTGCCCCAGATTTATAATATAGCCATATCTTTACAGCACCTCATGAATGTGATAGCTGTCAGTTTTCAAATCCAGGGCAAAATGCTTTTTTATATCCCTCAAGGTGATTTTGTGGTCCCTGCACAAAATCGCCTTTTGGGCAGGAGTAGAATATTTTCTTTGCCATTGTTCATGAGGTGGGGTCATAAGAAGGTTATGTTCTCAATTTGGTGTAAAAGTATTTAAACATAAAAAGTTATCAAGCTATGATGAATTTTTCAAATGCAGTCTTGTAAGTTTGGTAATATTCAATATTTGTGCCCCACATTTTCAACATAGCCATTTTTTATAGCACCATAGAAACATAGACTTTGACGGCAGATAAGGACCGCTAGGCCCATCTAGTCTGCCCATTTCCCTACCTACAGGATAGGCCGCAGATCCTAGTTAACCAACAACCTATTTCTTCCTACCCCCCACAAGAATGGCCTTATGTCTGTCCCATGGCATTCTTGAATTCTCCCACAGTTTTAGACCCCACAACCTCCTCAGGAAGCTGTTCCATGCATCCACTACCCTCTCTGTGAAATAATACTTCCTCACATTGCCCTGAACCACCCTCCTATCTTTAAATTGTGCCCCTTGTTCTTACAGTCTCTTTTTCTGAAAATACTACCTCTTGGACTTTGTTGATTCCACTGAGGTACTTAAAAGTTTCTATCATGTCCCCCTCTCCCTTCTTTCCTCAAGGGTATACATATTAAGCTCCTTTAGTCTCTCCTCATACGGCTTCTCTTGCAGACCCTGCACCATTTTAGTAGCCCTCCCTCTGGACTGCCTCTATCCTGTCTATGTCCTTGCGGAGATGGGGTCTCAGAACTGGACACAGTACTCCAGATGGGGTCTCACCAACTGTCTGTACAGAGGATAACAACTTCCTGTTTTCTGCTGCTGATGCCTCTCCCTATACATCCCAGTATACCCCAGCCCTCCCTACTGCCTTCTCACATTGCTTACTAACCTTACGGTCATCTGATATGATTACCCCCAGGTCCCTTTCCTTTTTTGTTGTTGTTACTACCTCCCCACCCATTGTGTATTCTTCCCCTGGGTTCTTGTTTCCCAGGTGCATTATTTTGCACTTCTTTGCATTGAATCCAACCTGCCATACTTTTGACCATTCCTCCAACCTTGCCAAGTCCCTTTTCATCCTTTCACGCCTCCTTGTGTATCAACCCTGTTGCAGATTTTGTGTCATCTGCAAAAGGCATACTTTTCCTTCCAGTCCCTCTGCAATGTCACTGATGAAGACATTAAAAAGGACTGGACCCAATACTGAACCCTGCGGTACCCCACTAGTAACCCCCCTTTCTTCAGAATGGACTCCATTTACAATTACAATTACCTCACGAATGTAACAGCTGTCATTTTTCAAATCCTGGCCAAAATGTGTTTTTTTTACATCCCAGAAGGTGGTTTGTCTGTCTCTGCTTGAAATCACTTTTCGAGCAGGAGTTGAAAATTGTCACTGCCATTGTTCATGAGGTGGGGTCATGAGAAGGCTATGTTCTCAAGTTGGTATAAAAATATTTAATACACAAATGTTATCAGGTTATGTTGAATTTTGCAAATGCAGGCTCTTAAGTTTGGTAATATTCAATATTTTAACCCAAATTTTCAACATAGCCATTTCTTCACAGCACCTTATGAATGTGACAGCTGTCATTTTTCAGCTCCTGCACAAAATGTGTTTTTGCATCCCGAAAATTGATTTTGCAGTCCCTATGTGAAATCATCTTTCAGGTAGGATTTGAACATTTGCTCTGCCCTTCTTCATGAGGCAGAGTCATAATAAGGCTATGTTGAAAATTTGGTGAACAAATATTACAAAACAATAAATTCAGGAGCCTATGTTACATTTTGCTAAAGAAGGCTCGTAACTTGGCAATTTTCAATATTTTTACACCAAATTCCTTATCTGCAGCCCTATCAGCTCTGGCCAGAGTTTGTTTATCTAGTGATTTAAATTGGAAAATGCAGTAAGCCTCCTGGGTCAGGAGAGAATTTTTCCCCAATCTCCTCCTGTAGTGGGCAAGTTAACCTGTTCTG